>NCVS01002359.1:0-27502 GCA_003055095.1 Goniozus legneri
GGACTTAAATAAAAACCGCAGTAATGCCCACAGTTACCCTAGCGTCGGAAGCGGTACTTATGGGTGTACTTTGAAAACGTTTATTGAGCCTGATAAGATAGCGATTACGCGAATTAGTACCGACGCACACCGCGCGATGGCGGCAGCGAGACTCCGGCGATTTAAAAATGAGAAGCGCTCGCGAGAAATCGGAACGTATTGCGTAGTGTTGGTAAGAATGACGATTCGTCTTCTCTCTCTTTCTCTCTCTCTCTCTCTCTCTCTCTCATTTCGAAACAGTCGAATTGCAGACTCGGCAAAATTTCCGTTTTGAAGATTCCGGCGGGCGGTGCGCCATCGGCGCTAACGGTTAACAGCGATCGTGCAATTTCGCATTCTGCCTGTGATCCTTACTGTTGTACATGCGTGTCTATACGCGCACCACATTCGGAATGCGAAGCTTGAGAAATAGTCAATTCCAGGAAGCAATGGGCTTATGACTCTCTCGCGCGATAGGTCGAGAGGGTGATTCACCGTGGATGGATCGCCTCGGCTGCATTCGTAAGCTTTTTTTCTATAAATAGCCGTAAGACGATAACTATATCGTCGTTTTGTATGCGAAACGAGGATGGTATCGAAAATTCGAAGCTCGATTTTCCTCCTGGGCATACGCTGTAATTTCGCAGCTTGTTCTTGAAATGAGATCTGATTTGGGTCTGATTTGTTTATCAGAAACGTCCATATGTTTCATGTGTAAAATAAAAAAATAATAAATCTCAACTACAATACAATTGAACATCAGTTCCATTGTTTCGTGAAATTGAGTGACTCTCGAGCCTGCTGTCAAAAGCCTCGACATTCTCGCGGCGTCCTCGCTCTCACAGAATTCCGGCATCGTCTCGAGTGTCGGACGCGAAGTTAACGGAACGCTCGATCTTGACGTAGGTGTCCCGTCGCGGCTCGGCTTTCCTATTAAACGCGCGAAAATGGTATCGGCGAGGTTGGCAGTATCCGCGTCGCGAATTCCAACCTGCTTGCATAATACGTATAATCTTTGGTGGGCGAGGAAGCGAGAAGGAGCGAGAAAGAAGAAGGAGGTAGGCGAGCCGAGCTCTTCCGGCATCATGTTACCCCGGGGCCAATTCGTGTATAACGAACTCTCGGTGTAATCTCTTCTGGGGCCACGGCTATCCTCATCGCACGATGACCGAGCGCTCGGTCGCTCTGACCCCCGGCCATCTGTATTCTTCCGTCGCAAAACATCGATCCTCGTTAAGTCCTCTCGCTCTCTCTCTCTCTCTCTCTCTCTCTCTCTCTCACTCGCTCGCTCGCTCTCTCGATTTTTTTTCACGCGCCGGATGTTAAAATACCGTTTCGCGAGGAGAGAACCGCGAGGGAATATTCGCGAGGCGTGTATGAGAGACTACAAATCTTCCAAACTCTTTCCTCGGGAACGAGCCAAATGTCATACTGCTCTCATACATTTTAGCGCATTGTTCCGGAGGTACGAGGGCTCCGCTCCGTGCCGCTGACTTCCACGCGAGTCGAGCTCGCGGCAATAATCGGTCACGGTATTTACGTCTCGTTTCAACGCCCGGTATCTTCGTTCGCCGAGAACGTTTCTCGCGAGGAATGTGATAACAGACTCATCGAAGTTTCAGACCTTTTGAATTCTTTTCTTTGGTGAGATTGATTAAACTTATATTACGAGAAAAACAAAAATTTTTGTCCAAAAAAGTACTACGAGTTGCTTTTACTTTCCTTTTTTGATTAGAAATGTTATCTGTTTATTTATTAAAAATTTTCACTAAAAAGAATACCATGAACTGTTCTCCAATTTCATAAGTTCAAAGCATGATAATTTGGCTCAAGTTTAGTTTAATAACTTAGCAATTTATTAAATTCAACGAATTTCTTTTTTATTAAAGTATACTTTATTGGAACCCCCCACAAAGCTTATTAGCACTACAGAATTAACCAGAAACGGAAAAGGAAACTATAGTAGATTACATTAATACAATTTAAAAATTCACACAGATAGTTGACACCTACTGAAAATTTACACGTAGCCCTGCTTGCTGCTGAAATTATTGTTTGGTGATGAGTTAAACCGAGGTATCCTAGTTCGCGGCTCGAGCCGGAAATGAGAGTAATTATCGGAATCTTTGTACGGCACGCTCCTCGGGGAACGCGTGCGACGATTGATGGTGTTGTGACGTCAGAGCGGTCGCGCGTACCATAAAGGGTGTACGAGCGAGTAACTCTCTTAATTGGCGAGGCGTCTAGCGCGTTAGGGCCAATTGCGCTCGCGCTGCTATACGGGTACGTATAACGCCAACGCAGCTTCCCACACTTGAATTCACAGCCCGGCCCGAGCGTGTCAACCTCGCCCGGTCAATTTCTTCTCTCGTTTTGGCGCAACGAAAAACAGGTATCGCGCAACTCGCGATACGCGCGCTATCGCGACGCGATAAGTCACGTTTGCGCGTGATCCGAGCGCGAGCCAGTCCCGAGACGGAAGCAGGCACGTCGATGATAATTCGTTAATACACATCGACCGCTTCCACGAGAAACGCGAGCGATAAGAGAGATCGATCCTCTTCGGTGCCAAAGCGTTCCTCGGTCGAAAAATTTGTACACTGAGAAAAAATGTTGTCGAAACGATTAAATATGCAATCATATACTGCCAAGAGGATATTTTGTTCAATGGAATAAAAATTGGTTGATTTGACAGTTCTTTTGCAAGATTGGATGATTATCTCATCGAAGTGTCAAAATATCTTCTTGGCAGTATATGAATGCATATTTAATTGATTCAACGAAATTTTTCCCAGTGTTCAGTGAAAAGTTTCTGTACTCAATTTCAACTAATAATATGAAAAGCAGATAACAAAAATCGGGTGTCAAATTCAAATAGAAATCACATCGAATCTCATGTTTAACTCTGATTTAATTAAAAAGACTTTTTCCAATTCAAAAATCCAGGTTAATTTTCGTCTAGAACTCGAAAGATTTTCCAATAGCGTGTATTTTCGGTGAAAAACGCGAACACGTAAAATTAATACACGCGACACTCGAACCAGCTATTCCGATAGAAAAGTTGGTTCGTACAGAGCAGACGTTGAAATTAAATCAGCGACGATTATACAGGCTACGGAAATTAACGAGTATCAAACGTTATCCCACTCGAACTAGGTGAAAACGACTAAAATTGCGCGGTTCGTTAAAAATTCTAGCTCTCCTCTCGACTACGAGTAATATACCTACGTGTCGCAGGAGACGTGTTACCAGCCATTTTCATCTGTTTGCATAATTGGGACTTATTTCGAATGTCGTTTATCATCGAGCTTCGCAATTATACCTAACGCGATTAGGTTCTAGACGGTGGAGTCGCGAGAATTTAATACAAAACTTTATATAAAGATGGTTAACCGAATTTTCGTCGTTCGATCGGCGCGGTCGAGCGACTCGAGTATAATTCCTATTTTCGTCGCGCGAGACTCGTTAAATCGGCGCGAGTCGGTCGATCGACTCGATGAAATTCGACATTTTCGGTAACTTCGGGGGACTACCGGTGGCTCGCTGGGTTAATTATTCAGGGCGTTTTGCGCTCCTGTATTATATTACACCGAGTGGAGAATGCCAACGATATAGTAGAGTGTGCAAATTTTTTCCGAAAATGTCGATATCGCGTTATCGGAAAATTGATAAGAACGGAATCACGAGGGATCGATAATTCACAGTGATTGGCTAGCCAGACTTGGATCGGTTAAGTATTCATCGTGTGTTCTAAAAGCGAGAGTGTTGTATATCATAATAGAATGGCCACCCGTTCTACTCGTACGAATTAGAAACGTACAATTACCTAGAAGTTAATCGAAAGTCATAAATCAACCAGGGTTACACCATTGGAAAACTTTTGAAATTGAAAAACTAATTTTTCTAATTCCCTTGATTTGGTTATGAAATTATTGCAAGGAAATATTAATTTTTTATACTAAACTTTTTTGATTGAATTATAATTTTTTATCGCAGTGGTAATGATTTCCAGTATTTTCATCGAAATTCATTGCAGTATTAGATAAAACTCGTCCTCGTACTCGAGCTCTTCGATCGGTCTTCTAAATACGTAGCGCGGAAACGTCGGAACTTTTATTTTTATGCATAATGCAGAAATACGAGAGAAGAGGACGTAATAAGAAATCCGGTCTGCCCGATGCATAATAAAGTACGCTCACGTTCGTCCCGAGTCATGAATGTTAAAACAACGTCATTATTTAACGATAATGTAACGTTTCGGAACACGCGAAATAACGAAAATCCGGGCTCGGTGACGTAGATCCGCGACGCCCGTCACGCGACGTCCGGATCTCGTCATTACGAGGGAGGAGAGATGGAACGAGGGAGGAGGAGAAGAAGAAGAAGGTGGCATCATCGGAGACAAAATCCGTTCCGAATATAACGCCCGTCGCGTTTTTAATGGCGCCATCCGGGACGATCTGTTTTTGCGATCCAGCGCGGATTAGCATACGAATTTCACGGCCGCGAGCGAACAACAAAAAATATTTTTCAAAAGAGACGAGCGCGCGAGCGACGCCTTTGCAACTCCCGGACTGATATCACTGCATCGTATTTTTAAAACACGGCTCATCCACAACTGAAAAGCCTTTTTCGTTTAATGCAATTCTAACACGCGCCGGCTCGCAGATAAAAGTCGAAATTCCAGCCGTCCGTACTTTCCAACGGTGTCGAAACTCGCGCGTGTCCCGATCGTGCCACGTTTTTACTTTCTTCTTCTTTTGAAACGTCCGCGAGCGGGATCGTCCGTTCGACGGACAGGCACCGTTAGATCGGGAAAATCGTCGATACGTTTTGAAAGAAAAAAAAAACACACGTAGACCCATATAAAGTAGCGTTGATTCGAACAATAAGAGTCTCGTGACAGTCGGGGGAGGAAAAAGGGTCTCGAAGGTCGCGTACCTATTTTTTAAGATTTTTTTTTTCACTCGTCGCAACGCCCCGCGGCGCGGGATTCCCTTTGGCTACTCGATTACGATTAAAATCTGCTTCGCGTTCATCCACGAGCACGTGGGCTCGATTCTCGACGTCCTTCGACGATCGATGCCCGCTCTTTTCGGCTCCTTCCGGGTAGAGAGTTGGATCGTGGATTCGATCCACATTTCCCGTTCCGATACTTCGCCAGAGCGATGCGAGAATCGTGATCTACGAATCATTTCAGGAATAACCGTATCTCGCCTGTATCGCTGCATGACTTTTTTTGGAGAATAGTTCGTGAGCTTGGTCTTCAAATTTTTTAAATTTCTTGAAAATCATTGTAGGAATTATTTATAAATTGTTTAATAATTTTGCCTGCTGAAATACTAGCAACAGGATTTCATTTTTTATTTCACAACAGGTGCATTTCATTTCCAACGCAAAAGTGTTGCCAGATGCAACCAAATATTCATCTTCCTTCCCCCTTTCGTTTACGATGTGATAGAAATTTTCTAAACGGTTATTACTCGTCTTTTTTTCGAGTTTACACGTGGGAAGGTCCAACCTTAGGGGCTCCAATGGACTGATAAATTAACGCGAGAGGAGAAACTATGTGAAGAATGAGTTACAACCCGAGAATCGCTACAGGGGACGAGATTACACCTGATATTATCGACCCCGTCAATTTCGTGGCTCGCGTAATACGTCTTGCGGATCGGCTAACTGTTCCGCTGAATTTCTCGCGCGACCCGGTCGCGCCGTAACGCCACCAGTAGGTGAGCCGATCGTGTGTGTAACATACACCGGGTGTCCCGGGAATCGTAAGATTCGATACAAAAATCAATTGTCTTCAAAAAAGGGATACACTGAGAAAAAAATGTCGAACCACAATTAAATATGCAATCATAAACTGCCAAGAGGATGTTATGTTGGGTAAAAAAAATCAAATATAATTCAACTAAAAATGATTAAATTCAGATTAAGATGAATATTTAAAAATAAATATTTAACTTTAAAATGGTCACCCAACTCGATTCAATTCAGTCATTTTTAGTCCAGATATAACTGTTTGAAAATTATGAGTGTCCCTTTAATTATTTTGAGTAAAAAGTTATTCTGCGTCAATTCGAATTGAAAAATTTTCATGCTATATCTCATTATTGATTATTACGTAACTCGATCTGAATCAATTTAAAAAACGATGTAACATATCTCCAGATTATGCTGTGTTTACAATGAAGCGTGATTAATCGCGAGATGGCCCACGCGAAAACAAAATACCAAAAAGCGCGGCGATTATTCGGACGAGTCGGTGATTTATCTCGTTGAAAAAATAAATTCTCGGGGAATTTGGCGTTAATTCCACGCACACCCAGTACGTAAACTCGATTCCAGGAAGCGAGAGCGCGACGATCGAGTGTAGACGCTTCCTCGTTTGCCGATCGTCTTTCGCGCTTGTACACAGAGGGAGACTCTCGCGACGAAGGAAGCCCGTTGCGTAACGAGAGTCCTCTCCGTTAACCGTGTTTCCACTCAAATATCTCCTTAACCCCTCGCGGCTCTCGCCGCTATTTGGATAACGCACCGCTCTTCCCGGAAACGATTACATATCGTGAGAAGTATCGACGAAAATCAATTCTCTTTCTCTCTCTCTCTCTCTTGGTTTTGCGGGTAAAGGAATGTCAACAAAGAGTTGCGCCAGAGAGAGAAAGAGAGATAAGGTGAGAGGAGGAGGGAGGTATGAATCTTTCGAGTTTTTCATTTAGCTCATTCGAGCTCCGCGAGCCCGAGCGAGGATCGTTCGCCGTCTCGGTCGTTTTACTTCCGGGTGCCCGGAGGAAGACACTCGGCGGGTTAATGCGCCGAGCAGATGCAACTTCCGGGTCTTCGGCGAGCCTCGCGCGTCCCGGAAGCCGAACGAGTCACGAGGAGCCGTTACATCGGCCCATAAATGCATTTAACGAGAATCGCGACCGTCCCGGACGAACATTTCGGAAGAATCTTATAATTAACCGTAAAATTATATGAGAACGGAATTAAAAGAGAGCCGAATATCTTAAAAACCTGTAATCCAGCGAAATAAAGATTGGCAAACTCGTAATTTTGTGATCGAACACTGAAAAAAATAGAACACTTGTCATAACAAAAAAAAAATGAAATAAAAATGAAAAAATGAAAGAGAATTTATTTCGGGTAAAAAATACTTTACATCCAATTAACTTTACTGCTGGTTTTGCCGTTTTATACGAAATAAATAAATTAACTTTTCAGTCAATTTCACTTCGATTAAAATATGTGTATCACTTTAAAAGTAAATTTCACTTCAGTTTATTTTCGGATTGAGATATCCTATGAATCAAGTAACTTTTACTTTAAAATGCCAGTAAATATGACAACTCAAACATCAATGGTGAAGTCAAATATGGTATTATTATTTTTACATCGATTTCATTCATCTTACGATTCGTTTCATACTTCGTACGAGTTATCAGCCGAACCGAGCTGTCAAATTTCTCCGAGATACCGTTTACTTTTTTCACCGCGAGTTAATTCAAAACCCGGAGTCCCGCAGGTGGGCTGGGCAGGAGAATTTGGACATTTACGCGGCCTGTGTGGATGAAAACGTAGCCAACTCGGTACTCTCTCGTTATCTTTTATCGGCGGTGCACGGTGCGAAAGGTCGGACGTGGCGCGATCCGGGAAAAGCCATTCGTATTATAGATGTATAGCGAATCGGTGTTACACGTCGGAGATCACGGATCGCGCCCTCGACGTCGCGGGCAAGCACCAGGTACGGTTATGCGGAGGTGAACGATAACGGAACGCGTCCTCCCTCTCTCATCTCGTCCCGTACGCGGCCGTGTAACGCGAACTCGTCGATAACCGCTTTTGGTAATCCGCGCGAGGTCCACCGAGGTGCACCTGCCGCGAGCGAGCGACAAACCGCACGTAACGGTGGGGGGAGGGGGGCCGAACCGGTACCGGAGACTTCGCCAAAAATTTCTCATTTCGAGGCCGGCGCAGAAATTTACAAAAATAACGCGACAATCAGCCACTTCCTTCGATAAGGATGCATCGCGGCCAGGCCTATCGACGGTTCCGTTTTCAATCCGCCTGCTGAGTTTTTATTATCTCATTTTTTGCCGACAGTCCTCTTCCTTTAGAGTCGATATTTTCGAGCGTGTTGGAAGGACACAGATAGGATGTAGAAGAATAGATAGGATAGATAGGAAGATAGAGTGAATAAATAAATAGATTGGTAGATGGATACGTAGATAAGTAGATAAATAAAATGTAAATAAATATAAAGATTTAAATTTCTAAGCGAAAATACCTTTTTTTGTTTTCTTGTACGATTAGCGGATCTCGAATTAATTCAGATTAATGTTTGCCAATCAGATCTGTTTGATTAGTCAATCAGCTTATACGGGCTCAGTTTATATTTAACAGAGTTATTTTTCATGTACGGTATTTTGCGTGCTACCTACCAGCAGGAAACAGAATCGTTATTATGATCGATCAGTCAGGTGCGTCGTCTATTCGAGGTTCAAAATAGCTGATTAGAGATTCACTGGAGTGAACTGGAGTAAACTTTATGTAAGTGGTTTGAAAAATATTATATTGTACAAATTAATTTAAATGACACTAATTTTTAAATTACACTGTTTTAAATTACGATACTGAGGGTCTGCTCTGGTTAGCTAAAAGAAAATCGGAATGAGAAACTACAAGCGAAACGTAAAAATTACAGAAAACTTTTCCACTCGCACTATCTTAATTTTATATCTCGAAATAATTTCGGGACACCCTATAGATTCTCGAGTCGTAACAGCGAACCATCTCAAGGATGACGGCGTCTCTTTTTTACAACCCCAACGAGGAGAGCAGGCATCGACTATCGCGTGACGCCAAACACCGCGACCAATCAATTAACTCCCGATATTGATTACGCGAATCGTGCGTGAAAATTCAGGTTTTGCTCTGAAATTTTCGTTCTCGCGGATTTGCGAGAGGGCCCCGGGATTTTTTCCCCCCGTTTCAATTATTACAACGTAATTATAGTCGATTCGCATAGGAGAATAGCCGTTACTCGCGAACAAGTTTAACCGAGAACTCGATGCCGACAAACAATTCCTGCCGCAAATGTAGCGAGCTCGCTCAAGTTTCCACGGGGCGATGTTGAAGTTTAACCTCCAATGTAGTACGAGACCTTCCGGGGACGTAGATACATACACACGGCGAAGTACTGACGTAGACGGAAGTACCGGAAGCGCCCGAGCAGGAAGCCGAGAGAGCGCGAGTTGCGCGTCCTACCCGCAACAACTAGTTCAACTCCATCCTCGCTATTTCATTTGAATACCTTTGGAATCATGCATCACTCCGCGACTGTTCATGAATATTCCTCGAATTTAAATAATTTTAAATATCTCGACAATTTTTCTCGCGATTCTCGCTTCTGCGAATACATCAGCTCCACGCGTCTTTAACCCTTAAGGGACTGAAATTTCATTCGTATTCTAGTGCTGGAAAATCGAAAATATGTAATACATATTTTTTATTCAGAAACTACATTTAAAATAAAGAAAAATCTCCAACGCATTTGCAAAACAAGAAATGTTCTTTAAAAATACTCCAGGATTTTTCAAACTCTCCGCTAGACCCCGAGGGTTAATAAAAACCGAGTCAGTGATTCTCATTAGTGGACCCGGTGAAAACTAGGAAAAAGGGTCGTTCGAGGAAAGTCTCGTCCGTAACGTTTTATTGCCAACGACAAAGCGGAAGCCGATAAAGACGAACTGCGAGGCTCTGCCAGCGAGGAACGGAAGTACCGTTCGCCTATAAATTTTTAAAGCCACGTTTAAGCACAAAAGGTGTATCTTTAGCGGCGCGAAATCGAGCCGAGCGTTATGAAACGTACACGGTAAAAATGAATGTGTATTATGTTAAAAAAAATCGATTGTTAAAAGTTTGATGTCAAATCATGAACAATCTTAACTGTAAAATCAACAGAATCGAATATGTTAGCCTACACCTCATTGTAAACAACATATTTCAGTTGTTAAATTTCGAAAAGTTACATATTTCTTAGTTAAAATTACCGTGTTTGCCAATTATTTGGATTTAACATCGTTTTTTGTTAAAAGAATGTAAGAAAAGATGTTAAAAAAGATTGACAACATATAAAGATTGTTATTTTTTGAATTCAACATTATAATGTGTTAAAACAACATCAAAGACAGTTGCATACGTGTTAATATAACATCTTGCCTGTACTTAAAACGACATTGTAATAATGTCAAAGTAACTAAAATGATTTGTTAAAAATTTGACATACTATAATATGTTTTATATTTTTACACATTGCTTTTTATGTTGTATTAACACCAAAGATTATTGTGGACTTTCTGGGACATGCGAAATATGTTAAATTTAACATGCTCGTTTTTACCGTGTAGATATACAGATTATCAATTACGATGGCCTCCGGCGTTCTCGTTACGCGGTGCGATTATCAAAGTTGACATTTCGATAGCGAAGCGCGAGAAGATGAGACTGAAATATTTTTATATATCGGCCTACGCTTCATTGCCACCGCTATATGTGTGTTATTGCGATGTAAAAATACACCTTGGAAGGGGTGACGGTGAGTGCGGAGCGAGGTGAGCTCTCCTATAGTTCTCGGTGAAAATAAACCCCTACCTATATGTATAAAGTGAAGTAGATTATTCGTACAACGACACGAGGTAGGGTTTCTACGCGATCGTGGGGTGAATCGAGTTAGACCGGAGCGAGCTAGGCTCGATCTTCGAGACCTCTTCAATTATATACTTCGAATCCCCTTTTAGACCGATCATATAGGTAAATGATCAGACTAGGTAGACTCGTAAAAGCACGTTTAAGGAGAAATAATTTCCATCGGATTTCTTTTCATATTTTCATATTTCAATCGGAATAATACTTGAAGAATTCAAGAATTATAAATATTTAAATTTGAAAAAATTTTCTTGTATTAGGCTGAATATAAGAATACCAAAATTTTCAATTTTAAAGATTTTAACAAAAATTTTCAGTGGTGCTTGTCCGAGCCCCCAAGCGCCCATCGATTACGTCCCTTCGCGGTGCAACCTCCTCCTAACCGATACTTACGTAATATCGATTCGACGATTTTCGAATTATCCGAGAGCGAATCTTACGTATAGACGATTTTACTTATCCCCGAGTTATCGGGTCGTACTTTATTTCTGGAACGACGGATATTGAATTTCCGTTTGCGTAATTTTCTCAGCGTCTCGAGCGCTCGCGACTCGTGCACCGTTGCGAGCGAGCGAGACGCGATGCGCCTGGCGTCGTTGAAGATGGCCTATCGCGTGAGCTACCGCGTAAGCGGTCGCACCAGGAAGTGAAAATCCACGAATGAGGAGAAAAATGGTCGCGCACAGTCGGCATTATTATCGATCGTCGCGTCGAGTATCCCGACGTTGAGTGTCAGAGGTCGCGTTATATACGTTTCTCTCGCTCCCTCTCACTCGTCCCCTCTCGACGATGTGGGTGTAATCCGGGGCTGTCGTCCAAGGGGATTCGAGACTCTCGGAGCGAACTGATGACGTACGCGGAAGCAGGAAACGCTAGGGACTCGTGACCAATTTCCGGTATAACGTTCAACCTGTTTCCCTCTTTCTCTACCGAATGCTCCCTCGATAGCCGAACCACCGACCGCGCGGGTTTTCACCCCGCAAATATCGCGAACCCCTCTTAACACACAATCGCGGTTAATAGGCGCCAACGAGCTCGTACAATTGGAAATGTTTCTCAGCCGAAAGTGTTTTTGCTGAATTCTCGGGGTACGTGACTTCCATTTATTTCGTTGTGAACTCGAATAAAGTAAAATGAAGTCTCGTGGAAAAAAGTTTGTTTGTATTGATAACTAAGATTTGTTTGAAACAAACAATTCTTAACGAAAAGATCGTCCATGATTCACGACCGGGCTGAATATAATACGAAAAAACTTTCAAAGGGTAGACAGGATTCTCATTAAAAATAATTTCAATCGAAATTATTCCCCGAGAATCGGAAGTCCATTCAATCTCGATCCGGGGGATTATTTATGGACCGAGCGATTCTCGATTTTAATTGAGACCCACCCTCGACGATTGGCGCTACTCCAGAGGTTACCGGAAGCACGGGAAGATCTGTACAATCCGGAAATTAGCTTGGCCTCCGACGGGTTTTTGCTCTCGCCAAAAACGACCTTCGCGTTCTCGCGAGCCACTCGGATAAGTTTCCCGCCTCTGCCGTTTCTTTTTTTTTTTTTTCTTTATCGACTCGCGGAACGATCTTTTTATCGTCCCCGACGTATAATAACGCTCTCGAGACGAGGCACGACGTCGGTTCATCGGTACCTGCAAAGTAACGCAGAAATCGTGATCGCGGTTATCGCGGTGCCCTCCCGAGAGACGAACAATCGCCTAACAATTTTTCGAGAGTCACACTCGCCGCGCTAACGTCAGCGTTATCGCCCGTATCCGCTTCACGTTCGCGGAAACCGGAGCCCGCAACGCGAAACGCGGAAATTAACCGTATTTCAATTTTTCCCCTGTTCCTAGCTTTTTCCAACTTCCGATTCGCTGGAAATAACGAATCATTTTTTATTTAAAAAAAATGGTATACCCGGTAAAAAATTTATCTGGACGCAACGAACGCGGTGAAGTTCGTACGAGGGAAATTGGATTGTTTTATCTCGAATTTCTTACACTGAAAATAGAAATTTGTTGAATGTACTTAATATTTATCTGAACGTATGCAGATAAATTTTAGGTGAACTCAAGAAATTTTCATTCTCAGTGTACACATGTACAATATTTCTATGAAAGAAACGAGAAAAAAAATATTCACACGAAATTCTAAAGATTGAGAAAAAAAGAGGTTGAAACGGAAAAAACAGAAACATAGCAGGAAACTCGATCATAGGGGATCCGAGGGCAGACACCTTCCACGAATTTATAGAGCGTAATCGGATCTAATCGAACATTTGGCTGTTGATGGGCGAGAATGGCCGAAAGTTGTTGCGCAATGCGCGGTGTCTAGAATTAGGTAGTACGAGCGGGTCTAACCTCCGCTAATCTCGAGGAGTAGGCAAGCACCAATAAATGGGCAATTAAGCGCAATTAGGATTTAACCTACTCTCAGAACGGAGGCGCGTCGGAATGGCTCGATTCATCTAACGTCTCGGTCCGCTATCCTTCGATAATTCCTTCAACGAACGATGCAGCGGAACGAAGTGGCACCGAATCGAGATAGATACAGAGTTGATAACATCGGTTATCGACAATAATTTCTCTTGATTTGTTAATTAGGGTAGGTAAAACCTAATTCACGCACTAGTTCATGTGTAGCAACAATGTTAATCAGTATTTTTTAGTTAGACTCAACACAAATCACCTATAAAATATAAAAAAATGTTATTGAACCAATGAAATATGCGATCAAGAGGATATTTCGTTGACTGAAATAAAAATCTTTTGAATGAAAAATTTATTGGTTGATTTAACAATTATTTTGTCAGATATAACGATTATTTCTTCGAACTGTCAGAATGTCCTCTTGGCAGTATATGAATGCATATTTAATTGGTCCGACAACATTTTTTCCAGTGTAGTTCGCTCGAGTTTATCACTTAATTCAATTGAAAAACTATTCAAAATCAACAAGAAGGTAGAATTAAAATACCAATACGTATAACGATACATTCACAGTCATACGTGTTGAAACATTTCCCCCAAAAATTCCAACGGCATTCCCGAGTGCACCTGCCACGTCCGATGGTTGTAAAATTTTTATCCAAATTTAGACTAATTACCGTCGAGCCCGTGGCTCTCGAGCGGATTAAATTAAGAATAATAAGCGCGTCTCGCGGAACAAACGACAATTGAGCTCAATGAAACGAGTCGAATTTGTTTTGGCACGAGTGTAATTTTCGGAGGCTGGCTGCGAGTTCCGTCACGTTCTCGCACTCGGGCGTCGCGTGGCGGGTTAGCTCGACTCGCCCAGATGCTCTCTCGCTCGGTGCGTTCCGTTCCGTGGCTCGCCAATTGAGATCGTTTCGACACGGTTTACGTCAATCTAAGGCGGCCGGACAAGTTTTGACCGCACGACGGGGACGCCCCGCGTCGAGTCGCTCGGTAACGCTCGTCGCTAAACGAGCCGCCGATCCTCCTCGCTCGGCTCGGCCGATTCGCCGAGCGATCGATCCAGCGAGTTTGACGAACGCTCAACGATCCGCCGACTGATCGCTCCCGATCGGCGCTCGCACGGTCGAGATTCATCTCAGCCGGCCGCGATGACCTCAGCGTTAGCGTTAATTTAGACAATTTGCAGCCTGGTCCTGCCACTCCGCTCTCATTCCATCTTTTAAACTCGCCATTCGCGCTGAAATTACGCCTCGAGGAAATTTCGCGAGGAGCGTGTGAGATTCCCCTCTCTCGTTACGCAATTTTTGCCAAAGTGGACGATCGCGTACGCGTGACAATAAATAACGAGTCCCTTTTTTCGCGTTTATTATTGTCTCCCTCTCTCATTGTCGTTTAGTCTCTTCGCTCCCTTTATCGGTCTCGTTTGCTCCCTTTTCCTCTCATTTAGCCTCTCTTACTCCCTCCTCGTACGATTGTAACGAGCCGGAGGAGCGATCGGGAATACGGGAGCGAAAAAATCTTATACGTTGTAGGCAAGGACGATACAAAGGCGCTTCGCGGTATCTTTTTACGCGTTGCGTGAGCCCTCGCGCAATTTGACCTTATCGTACAAGAAACGCTTCGATATTATACAATGTCGAGTAACAAGAAGAGGAGTTTCTTTTCACGTGGCGGCGGGAAAAAAAATTAAGGGGTTTCCGTGATGCATTGTGTCCGCATCGGCCGCATGAGCGGCTCGTCGTGCACGTAATCGTTTCGTAACGAGGGAGAGTAATACCTCGCTCGAGCGCTGCTCACCGAGTGAGAGAGAGAGAGAGAGAGAGAGAGAGAGAGAGAGAAAGAAGAAAGGTATCGAGCGAGGACAAAACAGTCGGCAAGAAAAAAAATGTAGGGCTTTTCGCGAAACAGGAGAACAGGAGTTTGAAAAAATGCGGAGGTGAATTTTGACGCGCGTCGCCGCACATGTCATGAAAAATGCGCTTTCCGTCGAATCACGCAAACGCACCCGAGCCCACCCATCTCCATTCTCGCGCGGCCGTTTCGTTTCCGATGTTGAATCAAATTTTATTCTCCGCCCGCGAATAATAGAGATTCTAAACGGACCACCCACATATACAATCGATGTCGTATAAAATATCCTCTTTGTCGATCGAACCATAACGGGAGAGACCGAAAATTCGTAAGAGGAATGCGAAAACTGTTATAGGAGCATAGAATTATTCGATACTCTTTTATTGGGGGCGGTTTGGTGACAGAATTTAAGTGGGTCGAATAGTGAAATGCGATATAGTAAACAATTTATCGTAAATTATTTGCCATTTTTTAATTAATTGTTTGATAGCTATATTATATTATTTATTGGCTGAGTTCTCTTTGACCTATCAACAATAATCAATCAGACTTAATTTTGAAAATGTAACAAATATATTCTCCTCCGTATATTTTTACACAAAATATTCAGTGACCTATTTTTGGGGTATGCTCTTTGAAAGCTAAATCTCCCCAGCTGATGCTCTTTTGGGTGAATCCTGCAACCTTTTGGAGCCTCGATCGAATATCAAATCGCATTCAAAATTTATTTCATCAATACTGGAGAAATATCAGAAACTAAAAATACTACGAAACGAATGCTTCATAATTGCGAAAGAAACATCATTTTTCAATATTCTCAAAACTCACCATTTGATGAACCCCATTAGCCAGTAGTAGAACGAGTTTTAATTCAGCCTCCATCTACAACAAATTTTGTGCACATCAAAAAAATAATTCTTTTCGTGTTTAAAAAATTGCAATATTCCAAATTATATATAATTCGAGATTCTTCATTCATTCTATCAGTACCATCGGAGATTCAAAATTTCAAGAAACGAAAGACCTGAAGAGGTGACGCGAGGGAAATACGAAACCGCGAAAAACGAATGTTCGGACTGGTCTGGGGCCTGCAGAGGGTTTTGCGACATAATGGACACGATATGGGGAGGCCGCAGAATGGCGAGGAGCTCTGCAAACCGCAGAAGAAAGAAGAGGGAACGCGAAATGGTATCGATGTCCTCGCGAGGTTCGCGTGTCGCTGTCCGGGGCCCGGGCCGCGTCAATTCTCACGCGATCGGAAATATTAATTACGCGTGGCTCTTCTCGCATACGTACATACCCGCACACACTTGTGTGTGTGTGTGCATGTGTGTGTACACACACGAGCCCTCGGACCTTCCGAACGCGAACATACGAAGATCGATACGCGTGTGATTCGGATGCGGCAGAATGCAGGTGCTACTCGAGACTGCGGAGAAAAGATCGAAGAGCGGGGCTTACGGTGCGCCACTGGTATCGGTATTTCTTGCGGTTCTTTGTCCCGCGCACGGCCATCTCTCTTCCCTACGCGCCTCCCCGGGTAACTCGATCACGCGCGGATCGGATCCTCGAGATGCGATCGAGTCTCGGTCATTTCCGTTCTCCTGTACTCCTAATTCTCATTTTTTTACCCTTCCTTACCGAGTCAAAAAATTTGCACGGTTTTCAAGTCATCTCATTTTTTTATTTTTGAGTTCGATCAGTTTTCAGTCGCGATTTTTGAATACAGACCGACTTTTCGTATTTGTAAATGCAGATGGATTTTATTTATGCATAAAATTTTCAACTATAGTCTCTAGTAGTATTAGTAAAATGATAAGAACGATCACACATACATTTTGATCCACCGGTTTATTCATACTATGTATAAACCGATCAAATTTGTCTACGCGAGTTTTTCCTCCTCTTTCCATTTTATCGCACGATAATTTTATTACGCAACAGCTCACAGCCCGCGGGACGTATTGTACCGTTTCGCGAAATATCCCACGAACTGATTCGTAGAGAGGCGAACGAGGGAAACTCGAGTTGCGTGTCTGGGAATAATTAATTAGCGGATTATCGTAATCGTTGTTATTATTTTGTAATCGTAGACGCGAGAAAGCAGCGCGTGCACGGCCCTCGCGCGTCTAACGGGCTCTCGTAAAACGCGTCGATAGTATAAATACACCTACCGGTGTTTGGAGTCGGACAACGGTGCAACGGTAGCGCCGGTAGAAGAGTCATTTACCGGGAAACGCGAGCCCCAGTCTTGGCTGGATCGTTTTTTTTTGCTGCCTCCACCTTCGAAGGATAGACGGGGCGAGGGTGTGGTGGGGGCAGAGAGCCGTTGAACGACCGAGCCGGTCTCGCCTCGCGCGCCAAACTTCCACGATAAAAAGAGGAAAAATGCCGATTCCCTATTAAAGGTCACCGAGAAAACAATCATTCGCGGCTCGTACCGCTACTTTGTATTCGATCGGTAACCGTAAGAGCTCCCTGCTCGATAAATACCCAATAGATTTCTATTTGACCTACAATTATAAATCCCAAGCATTTAATTTAAAGCCTCTTAGAGGTTGAATAATTGATCGAATGTAGGGCATTGCGTGCTAATTCAACCTACTGTTGAAATTTTTAACTTATTCAGCTGATATTTTGAATTTTTCGGAAATAAGTTTCCACGATTTTTCAAGCTTTATCGAAGCTTTTTTATAAAATATATAAATTCATAGTATATTAATCAATATTTTTTGTATTGGAAAGTTTGTTTTTAAAGACGAATGTTACAGTTTTTTTAATAGTTTTTTAATATAATTATATAATCATAGAGTCCAAGTTCAACCCCACCTCAACATTTAATCAACTTTAAGTGGGACGAAAAATTTCAGTACAAGCCCCTGGTCTAAAAATCGACGAGGAAAAATATCGAGCGAGCCTCACCTACTCGGCGAACTCGCTGGAGGCTCGCGAGATCGGAAGCGAAAAAACGCGCCGAGACGCGATCGTTATACGGTATACCGTGAAGTATAGAGGGAGTTCTTCGGCGGGAAGTCGACCCGGTGAACCGAGGCTTCTCGAGGACAGAACGGTACCCGGTGCCCTCATGCGCCGATGAAGAGGTGCCGGTGGAGCCGGGGGCTACCTCAGCGAATTCCTCGACGCGAGTGCACCAGCCTGGACTCTCTCTCTCTTTCTCTCTTTGGCTCTCTCGCGTGCTACGGTACTCCTCCTCCTCCTCCTCCTTCCGTGCCATGGGAAGGTTCGCGCGCATTCCGAACCCGGCACAATGTTCAGCGTTTCGACCTAACGGCAAGGTCTACTATTTCACCCCGTATTCGCCATTTTACCGAAATAACGCTATCGGCGTTACTTCGCGCGCGCCGCGCAGCGTAATAAGCTACTTGTCTCTCCTCGCCGGCGTATCGCGAATCTGCCACTCGAAAACAAACTTTGTGGGAATTCGTTATCGCTTGGTGAAAGAGTCAACAATGTCGCTTTTTTTTTTAATTGAATTATAATATTATCGCTCAGTGAAAGGTCGACAATGTTGCTTCTTTAAATTGAATTACAACTCTTAGTTGAATATTATCGTTTAATGAAAAAGTCAACAATGTTACTTTTTTTAAATTGAATTATAACTCTTAGTTAAATATTATCGTTTAGTGAAAAAATTAACAATGTTGCTTTTTTTTTAATTGAATTAAAGTTTTCAAATATTAATACTCAGTAATACTCAATAACGTTGTTTACTATAAATGACATTGGTTCATTGAATCAATTTGACTGAGAGAATAAATTCAGTCAGTGAAAATCTATAGGTTGTAATTGTACTATAAGTGTAATTATGTGTTAAAATCGCATGATCTTTATTTCGGTGAGTGAATTTTCTGCGCTCAAGCCGCCGGAAATTCATCTGCTTTTTTCTCGCGCAGCGGGCAGGCATTGGAGTTAATTGACGTCGTTCGACGCAATAAGTTTCCTTCTTATCTCGCTCTAACTTAATGGCCGGCCCGTTAAGTCGACTCCACACTCTCGGCGAAACCCTCGCCGATTATTTTCACCTAGGAAGACTGCGACAACCATTAAACTAGTACAAAATTTATCGATATACACTCGCAAAATTATGCTTGTATAATCTATTTACGCGTTGGCTATAGGGCATTCGTAAAATTTTTTGTTCAAACGAAAAATTTATCGTTTAATTGTAACAAAAATCAAACCGAAAGCTCGTTCTAATTGCGAGTGATTACGAATTCGAACATACAACGTTGGAACCATAAAAGAGGAGAGAGGGGACGGTCGCTACGATTGGAGTTGTTTCGTCGGTCGTGACACGACCTGTATTCTTCAATTATTCGGCCGGCCAATCGAGCTCTAATTAACGACCCCTGCCGGGATAATTGAGCATCGATGAAGCATTGCTCGACCGTGCGGAATTCCCCCACCATCCCTCATATCCGTTTAATTACGTCAACTCGTGTATCCATCATTTGTATTTACTTAGCAATAATTTTAATTGGCGAGTGATCGAATTCGACGTACGCACGCGATATTCGCGAAAAAACAGCCTATCGACCGAAATTTACCGTACTCTTCGTCGAAACGACTCTCGTTCTCTCTTCCCTTCTTTTTTTCATTAATCAGAAATTCTCTCCCCTCCGTCTTATAACCGCGCAATATATATTCAGCGCTCGGGCCCGATCGACGATACGGGCTTATAAATTTTCTTAATTAAGTCAGCGCGCGATCGAGTTTCGTATTCTGGTTTAGCCGATGGCGAGCGCGCGCGCAAAACGATGAATAAACGGAGAAGCGATACGGGAGAAAAGAAATATCGGGGAGGAAGAGGAAGGAGGCGAAATAAAAAAGATCGGCGGCCTTCGGGCGCGAGGTGCGAATCGAGAGATCGAACGGAAGTCGCGTCCGTTAACGTTCGATTACGGCCGCGCTCGCGATGTCCAAGGAATTGCTTCCGGTCGTATTTATTTTTTTACACTCGACAAAATGATACGCTGCGAGGAGAGAGAAAGGGAAAAAGACGGAGATAGAGACCGCAGGAACGCCAGCGAATCGAGCGAGCGAGAGAGTCGAGACGAATGTTTCGCCGTGAAAAAATGCGGAGGAAAAAAAATGAGGCGAGAAAACCTTGAGACCATTAACTCGTAACGGCCGTACGCGCCGTAATAACTCGTGTCCGGTCGATAAACCGACTGTGAATCCAGCTCTAATCCGAATCACGTGGGCGTCAGGTGTCGCGTATGTGCGCGATTCGCGCGCGCGCTCTTTGTGGGAGGTACGCGTCCGAGAGTCGAGACTCCGTCCTTCGACAGGGCTTGTAACACGAGACGGCCTCTCCTATCGCGCAATTAGCGCGACCGGATGTAAACCACGACTCATCGCGAATTAAATCATCCCGGCGCGTATCAAGATGGAGACGAGTAATTGCCGATATTCTATCTCTACCGAGAAAAATAGAACCGAGTGAATACTTCCTATCGCTATTTTTGGAATTTTTCTTCCGAATAATCATTTCACTTGTCAGACGTAGCGTCAAATGTTTTGTTCAATGATAAATTGTCTTGTTGATAATAGAAAATATTTTTCTTAAACGTGACGAATTTTTCGATGTATATTGTTAGTCATCTTTTGAATCACTTTATTGACTCTAAGAGAGAAAAAATGTTAAATATTTTTAATTGAATCAATCAATTTTTATAAAACTGTCTCTTGAATCGAAGTTGGAAATTCCAACTGTAGCATGAATCGTCGATATTACTCTGACGAAAACATTTTATCAATTCAAGAAAATATTCTTCTCGGTAAATGTTTCATCCAATATATCTTCGAACAACTTCCGACTGGCTTATCGAAGCCTCTCGAAACTCCGAAGTTTCAATTCGCGTCGAGTTACATCGAACTCGGTATCGAGCCGCTATTTTTACATCGAGAGCCGAGAGAAATAATTCATTCCGTTGAAGCGGGAGTTTGTATTTATTCTCATCCGAGGGAGAGACGGTAATTAACGGCTATAGAGCGAGATTTAACTTCTGACTTGCGAAATCCGCGGAGGTCGCGAGAAGGAGTACACCGGATTGTGAATCGTGATCGGCTTGCGACATTTCGGCGCGAGAGAAAGGAAGACGCTTCTACACTCGAGCGTTGAAATCGTCGAGCTTACCGAGCGGGACTATCGAATGAGAGAGAGAGAGAGAGAGAGAGAAAAAAGTTTTCACTTACGTCGCCGACCTCGATTACTCTCGATGCAACGTAACGCTCGCCGATGCACCTGTAATTGCGTTATATCGGGAGGTTAGGCTAATCCAGGCGAGTTAGTCAAAGTCGAACTCGCCACGAGTATTCCCACGCTCGCGGTTCTTCGGGCGCCTCGGAGATTGCACAAGTGAATAACACCGTGCGCGTGTTAAGGATCAAGGAACGCCCTAAGTGCCGGAAACCACGCCCCTTCCGATCGCCGATCGAGCATCCGACGAAATTCTTCTTTCGAAAAAGGAGCGTGGAGAGAGAGAGGCCTTGGCCCCCCCCCACACACACACACACACAAATCCCTCCGCGGATTCTACACGCGCGTTGCGTGCAGACGCGAGACGAAAATCAAGATTTCGCGCGCACCCGCGAGGGTGCAATCGGAATACCGAACGAGTTTTTCCTTGTACAGCTCGTTGCAGGATGGACTCTTGTAGGTGGACAGATTTTGTTGTACAGATAATATAATCGTTTTTATCTTCTTCTCGCTCTTATTTCTCATTTGAAAAACAAACTAATACTGGGTATTTAAAACTATTCGTATTGAGAGATATTATAGACACTTTTTAAAATCCAACATTTTGATCTTTCGACCTCTCATACAAGTTTTTCGAACAGAAATATCATGTTTTTTGAGCTCATTTTCAATTTGCAAAGAAACCTTTGACTGCAAATCGGTATATACGAAAAATTGTGGTAGAAGTAGCGTTAAAAATGAAATTATTCCAAATTTCAAATTACCCGAAAATTTAATTTTAATTAAATTTAATTTCATTCATAATGCTAGATTGAGTTATTGAAAATTCTATATTTTATGAAAATTCAAGCATTTCCATTTACATGATTATTATGTGAAAATTCGAATATGAAATATTAATTTCTGTGCATACTAATATCCTTTGTTCAATTTCACATTACGTAATTGAAAAATATTAATCTGAACTTCAAAAAAGTTTTCATGTTTTACATATTCATCTAGATTACGCTAGAACAACAATATCGAACACGCCAACTCGAACAATCTCATTTTCCAGCGATTCTACGGGCGCGTATATCCGCGTATTCATAAACTGGGGATGCTTTTTTTCTTCTTCTTTCATTCCGGAGCGCGCAGCGTGCGGGCGCGTTGTCCTTGCACAATGGCCCGTGTAATCAACGGCGAGTAACTGTCACCCACGCGGCTTTTGCATCGGGCCCGCAAAGGAGGCATTTTTTTCCTCCACCTCTTCTGTTTTTTTCCCTTCCGTGCTAGCCGGCGCGCGCGTCTTTTACCAATCGGGCTGCGCGGCCGCTCGACTCTCCTGCCTCTAAAGTGCTTTTCCTCGCTCTCGTCGCGTTTCTCGCTTCCACAATGGCGTCGGGGATCCGTCGCATTGTTCCGGCCCGAGCGCGAAAGCAAAAGCTACCGAGTGCGCCTCGGCACCCGCAATACTTTAATGCGACTGGTCTCTCTCTCTCTCCCTTTCTCTCTTTCGCGAAACGAAAATCTCATCATTTAGAGTGGCCGGTGTATGCAAAATGACGAGAGAGAAAAAAGGAGGACTCGATCCATTCCCATCGGTGATTCGGAGCTGCGTGAGTTTTTAAAAGTATCATCGGCTACCCCGGCGAGGTTACAGAGAACCGGGGGGGACCCCTCTTATTCGATCGCCACGTGGTCTGGTTAAACAGGACGCGCGTGGACGGGCTTAAATTGCATTCTGCGCGCGCCACGGGGAAACCCGTGAATGCGACGATGGAAAAGCCATCGGGGGCGAGAGAAAGGGGCCGGCTGGAGGGGGTGGGACAATGGAAAGCGGAGTACTAATCAGGGCATTAGCGGGGAGAACCGCTTCCGACAAACAACTTCCAGCCCCCTTTTTTTCCCGCTCCCCGTTGGGAGCGGCACGAGCTCCTGAGGGGGGTCCTCCAACCCCACCCCCTCTCTCTCTCTCTCTCTTAACCCCGTCGTTCGCCACTCTCACTTCGCCTACGACCTTCTTCTACGAGTATTATTCGCCATACAGAATCAAACTCGTACGTGACGATACCGAACGTGATTCGTACGATCGTACCGGCCCCTAAAATCAATTAAAGTCGTTCAGAGTACTGTCCGTGTGTACCCGGAGATCGTCGGGCTCCCACATAACTCCCGCCTTCCCACCGAACCATTCGTCTCGCTCTTCCGATACTTACTCTATTTTTGCCCTCACGTTTCGCTCTTGACCCGCGCGATAGGTCCTCCCACATGAAAAGTATGGCGATTCTTAAAGTTTTATAAAGTGAATTTCGCTATAATAATCATATCTTAAATTTGGTCAATAATCAGTAGATCTAAATTTTACGCCTTGCAATTCTCATCATTATTGTTACAATTAATATTATACATATACTGCAAAAAAGATTTTGTCAACTAAAGAAAATATACCTTTCATATTTCGAGGCCATTCAATTTTCCCGCACTCGCACTTATTCGAAATTTTTCGATTCAAGTTTCCGATTTTCCGTCGTCGACGAGGAAAACGCGAAAATCGATCGAACCTCGTCTGGCCATTGAACGACAGTAGCGGCTATTAAGGGAGAGCACTACGTTCGATTTGATTTACCGGCTTTTTGTGCTTTGCTCGGATCTCTCTTATTCCGCGACTTAATCCGAACGTCGTTTGCGGGTCCCCTCGCGAACGGCAAAAACGCAATTCCGATAATTACATTCGCGATCGTTCGTACTCAACCGACAAACAGTCTCGCTCGAAAAATGCGAAGCTCCACTCGTTCGATTGATTTACGATACCCACATTAGCAATTTTTATCGCAAACCCGATATTAATTTCTACCGAGGCGGATACGCGCTCTAACAATTTAGCGGTGTGATTTCCGCGACTACTCATCCATAAAACGCGAAAAATCAATACAGGTATACCGGAGAGCCGCGGGCATTCGATTCGCTCAAGTGTCGATTCCGAAGTAGGCGAAAAAAAAAAAGTAGAAACGAGCTACGAGGCATTTCCACTTGACGAAAGTTCATCTCCGACTGGCGCGAGTTCGTAATATGGAATCCGGTATACATCCGGGAGAGATACCGCGCAAACGAGAAGAGAAGGTGGAAAAAATTGCTTCCACGCGTACGGAAGGTGAAAATTCGTTTGTTGGCCGAAAAATCAAACAAAGCGAGATTCTAACGCAACGCAAAAATTGGGCCGTTTGATGATCAATCGGTAAATATTATAATAGTACGAAAAACTGGGAAAACTTTGTTCACTCAACATAATATCTTCTTTGCAGTATAGCTAATAATACTGTTTACTTCTTTCTACTTTTCATTTCAAATTATTTTATTTATTGCACAAACTATCAAAAACAGTAAGATGGAGTATTAATTTCTAAACGTATGTCACTTTTCGAAATCGATTCGCAGGAACAAACGTCGCGGCTCATATTCGATATCGCGACGGGTGTCCTTGGGCGATTTCGACACCAGCTCGATTTCCCGGATCTCCGCGAGGGGTGCGCGAAGTGAAAAAAAAGCGAGGTCGTCGAACGACGTGGCGAAGGAGAGGCGGAGCGGGATAAACCGAGATTGATTCGGTTTTCGAAGGGGTCGTCGGAATCGGCAACCCCCCTCGGGGGACCGATCCCAGCTGCGCCGGGAATGACTAATACGGCAAACGCTCGGACGGGGGTGGCCGTTGCCGGGGGGATATAGAACGCTGCCTACTACGGAATCGGATCTCTCTCGGTACCTGTTTTTGTCCCCCTTAACTCCGAATCACGAAATCCCTGTCGGGATATTGCACTCGCGAGAGCACCCTGATATTTCGAGTGCTCAGACTCGGATAAAGTTTTGCTAGAAAATTTTAGAAGTCGAGTAATCGTATAGAATTACGAGCTGACGATAATTGTATAAAAATAATTCTGTTCGTGATTCAGAATGGATCACAGTCATCTTAATTGAAAACATTCCTATAAGTGTTTATTTCACTTTTCGACCTTTCATATTTCGAATAATTGGCAAATAACAATAAGCAATATCATAAAATAATAAAAAAAGAACTAGAATGAAATAAAAAACGGCAGTGAAGGAAATAAGCTTTCATTCGAGGTGACTGTACTTACACTCAAAGAAATGACTCAAAAAAGGTTCAATTATGGAACAACAATAAAGTGCAGTAGCTCTAGAAACCAACAACGATGTTTATATATTGACACAACGTAAGTTGACTGAAGTAAAAAATTAAACCGATTCACGTTGGACTGAAAATATTCTCAACAAAGCAGTTTTACAATCGACTTTATCCCTTCTATAGGCTTTTTCCTTTCATCTCGTTCTCGGTACTTCCCGGTTTTCAACACGGTTATATATTCGCACTTCCCTCGAGCCAAGCGAAGGTTTTATCCCGATACGCGCGCCATTCACTTTGCCTCTCGCTTTAACGTCCTTCCTGCCCTTCCTTGCACTTCGGAAAGTACTTCATTTCCTCTCGCCTTCTCTCTCCCACTCTCCTCGTTCTTTCTCGTTCGAGATGTCTTTTCGCGATACAGCCGACCGCTCGCTCGGGCCCATAACGGAACAGGAAGTCGAACCGGCCAGTTCTTTTTTTTTTTCCAAAGGGTCTTCCTTTATCCGCTACTTGCTCTAATAATATCGCCCCGCGATCGTTATCGTCGTTTTATCGCCGCGGCTCGTATACACGATTCCCGATACGAGCCGTGAGTACACGCGATAACGGAAAAGGAAGTTCGATGCTTCGTCTATTTGCATTTCTCTCCTTCTTGTTTTCGCTCAGCAACTTCTACTGGGACGTTTTTATCTCGTTTATCGTGCTCCGCTACCGGGGAAGCCCCGGATCGAAAACATTAATTTCACGAAAAATGTTTTGAGCGCTTCTATACGTGGGAATGAGCGATGAAGAGAGGAAGAGCGAGAGAGAAAAATGTAGCGAGATTAAAGAGCCTAGTGAGCAAACACGAACATCAAACGACAAAGTCGAATGGCGTATAAAATGGAAAGAGAGCTCGGTGGCGGACCGCGCGCCGTCTCGTTACGGACCTCCCGGCGCGAGTACGGATGAAATGTCGTGGACGCGATTGTAACCTGCTCATTGATGTGGGAAAAATCGCGGTCGGGATGAACGCGCGTCGCTCGCCCGCCGATGCTGAAGGGGTTCAGCCTAAAACCGCCATTCGTCATCCGCCAATTAGATGCCCTGATGGGTATTGCACGCGCCCGTGCCGTAAAAGGAACTGCTGCTTACGTCTGGCCCATTAAAATAAAATGGATGGAAAAAGCCAGCGGTGGACATTCGCTGCAGGGGCATTTGGAGCTGACGTAGAGAAAATTTGAAAATCCTATTTTACTATGATTTGAAATTTGAACAAAATGTTATAGTAAACAAAGTACTACACTTAGAGGAGTTCAAGTATATTGAATAGTAAACTGTTAAAAATAAAATGGATAAATTCAAACCGAACTGTACTTTTAACAATTACTGTTCAGAATAGTAACAAAATTATTAGCATTCTCAACTATTTTATTAAATATTATGTTGGTTTTTACTATTACAGTTTGCTATTATTTCAAAATCGAGCCTCTCTGTGACTACTAAAAATAGTAAATAGGACTATAAATTTCTCCGAGTGCGCTGACCAGAGTTGTGTGCAGCTGGTGGCGGAAAGAAGAGGATATTTCTCGCGGCGAGGCTGAGTAAGAGAAAAAGGCGGCGATCCGGCGATATTAGAGGCGATGAGGAGCGAACGGGTGTAGAGAGAAAAGAGCGCGTGTCATTGACCGTCGTTGATGCGCGGACTCGAGCCGAGCGTCGCGTCGTGCGCTCTCGAAGGGGCCCAACGGCTAATCTAAAGGGACGACCCGCGGGGTACGTCGTTCGCTAATCGTACTGATGAAGCTTGATGGAGCCGGCAGCAATTGTCTCGAGTGAGATCTCTTCGCACGCTCAACTCGGCCCCGCCACTCCGTTCGCTCCTCCAATAGTCGATCGATGCCTCGTCCAACTCTCATCCTCGAATCCGTAATCACTGCGGCTAAATTAAAGATAACACTCGACCACAGAGAATGTTGTCACTGATCGAAACACTTTGGAGAATGTTCTCGTGTGGATTCTTGATTCTTTGTGAATTTAAGGATTTTTAAAGTTGTAGTTCCCTGTTTCTATTCGATCGGGTGGATTTAAGTAAACATGTCTAAGTTACTGTTCTAATCATGTCCCGAGTCGAAAAATAAAATCTGATTTGGGCCTTAATTCTTT
>NCVS01002365.1:0-60322 GCA_003055095.1 Goniozus legneri
GGTGTTGAAACAAAACGGCTTGTAACATTTAGGTCGATTTTACGCCCCAAGGTACAAATTTAAATTTTTTTTGAGTTGATTATCCAAAAGTACAAGAAATGAACTATCATTGGTGTTAATTTCGAAACATTTGTGTTTATAGTTTTTTTGTATATGAAGCAAAACGCAAAAATTGTTTCAACTCCCCTCGGTCTCCCCTACTATATAATGTTGGGGTTCGTATTTTGTGAACTTACTAATTCTATTTATGGCATAAATAACTGTATTTGTTGTATACTGCACGCGTAGCTTTATCAAGTTTACAGGTATCATATTGAGTTACGAACTAGCTTCGGAAAATGCTGAAAAAGAACATAAAAGAAAACAGAGACTGTATGATGTTGAATGAATATGTATGTACAGATGGGCATAAACTCGTGCGAGCTTTTCCGGTACTTTTCAGGATTACATTCCCGTCGTCTACAAATTAACTGGCTTCTTTTGATCCATTTGAATATGTCAAACTAATTCAAACTAGTATAGGCATCGCTTAGTTTTATTATTTTTCCATAAAGACATTAAAACTTTTTATTCTTGTTTATACTCAAGTATTCGTTGAATTCAACCCAAGAATATCTTTGAAATTCTATGCTAAATTATTCATAAGTATTATCTTCGTCTCGGTATACCGTATGTGAAACTTGATTCAAACTA
The DNA here is from genome assembly GCA_003055095.1 of Goniozus legneri. NCBI lineage: Eukaryota > Metazoa > Arthropoda > Insecta > Hymenoptera > Bethylidae > Goniozus > Goniozus legneri. The sequence continues at coordinate 694 of NCVS01002365.1, forward strand.
GGAAACAGTTAGGCTTTTGAACATTAATAAAACGCAAAATAAGGAGTTAATTAACGACGAAATGGGAAAATTCATGAATATATTCCTAATTTATATTTCACTTACTGTATTCAATTCTCCATTAATGGGCTTGCAAAAAATATAATACGTACTTGTTCACGCAAGTGACATTTTTCTCGATATCAGATCTCCGATGACGCAGAAGTCCTAGCAAAAAAATAGAGGCATAAATTCTAAAAGAAATCGATTTCAAATCCTTCTTCTGCTGAGTCCCACGGGTGATTCTACCGTCTTGACACGCGTGAGATTTACTTCGTAAGACGAGAACCAATTTCGTCCCTCCATGCGTCATCTATTTGCCTGATTAAGCGATTCATCGCACGGATTTCTCGATGGGAGTTGAGCCTCAGAATAGACGCCTTCGATCATGTAACTTTTTAAAAGATTGGCTTCCTTTTCTTAATCAGATAAATCCAAAAATAATTCACGGTTGAATTATATTATGTTATTTAATAAGCGAAAATTATTGGGTAATTCAATCGCGGTAATAGAGAGAGAGAGAGAGAGAGAGAGAGAGAGAGAGAGCAAGTTTGTATCTGAAATTGTTAAAATAACGAATACATACTAGGTATATATTGATTTTCAAATTTAATGACATTTGAATAAAATAATTCCTTAGAGACAAATCCATGAACGCATGTTAAATTTCCAGGCATAATAAACCTACAATTTCTCTAAGCTATTGCTACTGTTATAAATTGTGGATTCTGTTACATCACAATGACTTTTACTCTTAGCCATGAATGAAGAAGTTGAAAAACTGTCAAAACTCGTACATGAAGAGCGAAAGAATATATTTTAATGAAACACATCTACCGAGAGAAAACTACTGCTGGAATTCAGATCCTATACGGATAAGTCTATTCTACATCTGATAGAAAAAAGATCCGTACGGCAAGATTAAAATATTTCGCTCATGAAGCGCCGAAAACTAATTTCAATAAAAGCTGAATTGTCACAGTCTGATACATTTTAAATAACATTGGAAATTAATTCGAAAATCACATCCAATTTGCATTTGAAATGGAGAATAAGAAAGTAGCGGAAATAGTCGCTTGCACAGTAAAAGTACTTATAATGAGATTCGAGTGCGCTGTTCGAAAGGACGTGAAAAATATATGGAGTGTCGAAAATGAAGCACTCGCTCGTTATCGTATTTGTAGAATATTAAGACCTCATAAATTAACATCGATACGCGAACGCAAGAAGCGCGGGAAATCGGTGAACGTAAAAGGATGTTGTGGAAAATGAAGAGAGACGAAACGAATCGCACGTGTGGTAACGATTCACGGAACAATCGGCCGATGTGTATGGGGGAGAAATTGAAGTGGTGCGTAGGAGGGGTCACCTGCTTTTTGTTTCACCGACGTTGTTTTTACCTCCACTTCGAACGAGAAATGTCGATGCGAAAACGACCGAACGGCAGGACGGTTCGACGGTTTTCGTACTCTCGAACGCGCGAGCGCGAAATCAATCGACCTCCTTTAAATGCGAGGGACGCGCAGTTACGTGCAATGCGCGCGCTTTGCGTTCGATCACGCGGCGAGCTATAGGGAGATGTGGGGGAAAGGGGGGGGGGGCTGAGCAAGGGACGGGCATGCATTGTCGGAGAAACGGGCAACAGACGCAATTCGCATTCCCTCGAGCATCGCGTTAAAAGGCAGAGACAAAAGGCGCGGGGAGTGCGAGACAGGCTCGAGTCTCGCCACGCCTCAGGAGCGATTCGTTCGTTAATTCCGGCACTTGAACGCACACGTGAGTGGAAATGTCGGAATTTTCTTTCTCCCTCTCTATCGCTCTCTTTACCTTTTATTTCACCCCCACCTTTTTTCGACGTTTCCCGAACCGAGCGTCTCTCACCCCGCGCGTCCCATCGTTCCGCCCGCCTATCCCGCCGAAACGAGCAATTGACCGCAGCGCAAAATGGCCCTTCGATTTTATTGTTATCCTCGGCATTACCCTTGCCGAGTACCATTGTTACTTAGTTGCCATTTAACAACCGATAAAAATCCATTAGGTCCCAACACGGTAATAAGTTATGAGTGTATGAATGTCTGTGTACGAGGAGAAATATTTGATTTAGAGCTGCGGATCGTACCAGCTCGAGAGGTCACTTCGCCGATGACGATGGTCAACTTACAACGGGTATCGCTTTTTCTATACGCAGCGCAAATATACCTTCGACGAGAAAATTTTATTTACAATCACAGTTTACTCACCGATAAAGTCAGGATATTTAAAATTTGTCGTTTTCTTCCTCTGTTGACTTTCTCGAATCACTAATTACTTTCCGGAGTTGAGTACTGAAAACCAGAAAAGAGATTAATTAGACGACCGCGAGAAAAGATTTATCTTAAAATCGAAGGGAAGTAATTATAAAAGAACATTTTTTCCAGAGGGTTCCCTCGTTGTTTGTACCGAATCATTCGGTTCTTCAAATTTTAAACAATTTACTCTGTGTAAAAACATATTCGGACGATCAACGTTGACGCTGCACTTTCGCAATGTCCGAGCGAAATTTCCGAGACATCTGTGCTCTCTATACTCGATGGTATATAACCCGTCCGACGGATCGTTTTTCGTGCGATGCCTCTCCTCGATACGATCGATCGAAGCACGAAGAGAGCGAGAGAGAGAGAGAGAGAGAGAGAGAGAGAGAAAGAGAGAAAACGCGCGCGCGTCGACCTCGCGAGTCACGGCACGTATTTTGTTTCATTTTCCATTCCGGGCGGTTTAGCGATTCGGCAGTGGGTAGGGGAAGAGAGTGCACGCGAGACGCTTTCGCGATTTTCAAGTCGCGCGTCGGCTCTCGCCCAAAAAGCGGCATTACCGGGTCGCGGCTCACCGTAACGAAACGCCGCGGTATCACGAAATACCATGAGCAGGAGCCCAAAAGTTGAAAGACCGATAATTCTTTCTTTTTTCATTACAAGTTCGAACACGCCAATGTTATTCTCGCCCCTTTCCCTAAGGTAAATAATGAAAAAAGAGAACCCTGCATCTAACATCGAATAGGGTAGTAAAACCGATATTCCACATACATGGTTCTTGCCTCCTATCCCCGTACTCGAATTCATAATTAATTGTGATGGGGTTAGAAACTTAGTGAAAATTCTTGGTCGTGATCGCGTACCGGGTGCACGGGATATGGGCTGTTTACTTTGCAACGTACGCAATTTTCATCAGTACGGAGAGAACTCGGAACAGACGGCTAAATCTCTGTATCAACAAATAAAATATCGTCGAGGAGAGAAGTCGGTAAGTCCCTGGGATAAGTTCGAACTTCGTGCTGTATATATTATATATGTATGTACAGTATCTCGTATCGCATCGTCTATAAATGAAACTCCATCTGTATACGTATACTCGTATAGTCGGCGGGGGGATGGGGATCAAAAAGCAGACAGTGCATCGACGTAGAGGAACGAAAGACTTATTCGTTCAAATTGACGATCGTGTTAGTTTCCACGCGAATGAGTCTCTTCGGCGTGACTCTCTCGACGAGAGGGATAAAATCTTCTACACATAGAACGGTTCTTCCGCTAGCAGCTACGCTACCCTCTCTGCACTCTTTCTTTCGCCGTAATATTCATGCCATTTCCCGTATTATACGAGAAACTCAATTTCGCTCAGATATAACTAACTTTGTATAGAAATAACAGTACTGTACAATTTGATATGCAATAAAAAGTTTTGGCCAATTCGACACTCAACGTTGGCTATTGCTATCGAAACTTTAATTTCAACCGCTGCTTTGAGAGTAGGTACACAAGAAATTATAATCTTATATTTTTTACAAATGCAGAAATATTTGTCCAGCGACGAGTTTTTAGGAAACTCGAGTTTAATTGGAAGTGTAGGCACTATAAACATATATTAGGATATCTATTTCGTCCAAACAAGTATTTTATTTATCCAATAAATGTTTATAATTCAAAAAATTTTATGACGAGACGAATAAAGTTTTTCGTTAACGATATTTGCTACTTTTTCTCACGTATATGTATGTAGAGGGGTAGGAAGTAATTTTTAATAGCGGCTGTACAAAGTTTAATCACGGCTGGCGTCGTTCCAAGAGTAATCACGTTCAAACAAGGTCGATTCTCGAGTGCCAACGCCATAAGATTCCTACACCCAAATAAATCAAGAACGGTAACCAACTCAGTCTTCAAACTGTAGATATCTTGGCGTTAATTTACATCGAGGATCCTGGCGGCGAAATTTGAACGAGAGATCTCCGATTATGTGCCGTTCTATGTATAGTCATGCATATGCAGTATCGATATACAATTTATACGGTAGGTAGTACACGAAGGCATATATATATATATATATATAAAGAAAACGAGACAGAGAGAATGATTCTTGAGATTAATTAGAACTTGTACGCAAGTCTCAATGACTCTGTCTATTGATCGATCAAAAGTTTTGACATTCCGTTCGTTTATTCTAGTGTCCTCGATAAATATGAAAGTGTATAAAATTTAATTAAAACAGACCATGAATTCAGAAATTATTCGCGTCATATAATGAGACGATGACGACATCTCGCCATACTAAAACTCACTTTTATCTTATTTGAAGAATGTGAAATCGAGACTTGATTAACAACGTCATTTAAAGGGTGTTTCAAAAGTATATATTAAATTTAAAACTTTTCATTGCTTGTAAAGCAAACGTCTTTTTAATTTTCGACAGTGATAAGTTATATACAGCGAGTACATCAAAGAAATCTATTAAAACGCACACGCTGATGCGAACAAATTGATGAAGAGATAGCAAAGTATTGAAGACGCTTGAAAATAGCTTTGATTCTTTTCAATTTCTCTTTTTCATTTTCTCAGTAGTAACTATGAGACGATGTAGTGCACGCGTACGGAACCATTTTCCAAACGATACAATGTCTTTCATAACGTCAACGCGTGAAATGCTTTTTGAGAAAATTAAAAGACGGCTGAAATGTACTATTTGCGAGATTGCGAGTGAGGAAATTGAGGGTTTTCGAAAATGAATTTCAATAAAAAGATTATAAATTCTCAATAAACGTTCAATTTTCATTATGTTTGTTGAGCATTTTCGAACAATTAACCGACATCAGAAAGATTTTATTTATCGAGTAAAGAATGAAATTCTGTTGCTCGTTCGTTCAGAAGGTTGAGATGTGCAATATAGGATCAATCAACATTGTCATGAAGCTATAGAGTATACCTACCAAGGAGGCTATACATACAAGTACATGTATTTTATATAAAAAGGAAAGACTGGAAGCGACTCTTTTCAAGTTGAGGGATCCCAACTTGCTTACATAAATTTTCCAGGAGAGAGTGCTCGAAGCGTTGCTCGATGTGTCCGCCTCAGCCATATGTCTATCCTCTTTACCACACATGCGTACGAGTAAAGAAGTTCGTGGATATAGCTTTGACCTACCGTCCGGAAGTAAGATCACCCGATCACCTTCACATCTCTCAATCTATATTTCAATATCGATATTTTTTCAAAAAAAAGTTCGAGTTCTCATTCGTGTCTAATCGCATCGTAAATATCTTTCTGGATAAAAATGCATTTTACATAACTCTATAAATACTACGCGCGCGTGGAGCATACATATAAACGATACGTAGTTAGTCTCTCGAGGTGATCTAACCACTTCTCGAGCACAAATCTTTCGAAACACTTATGAAAATGAGGAAAGAGTTAATATAAGAACAATACATAATATTGGTACAAAATGTTTGATCTGTACGTAGTTTCTTGAACAATCGGTTCACAGAGCGAAAGAAAGAGATTGGTGAGAGAAGTTGCGATAAATATCGTGACAAAAAAGAAAATCCAAAGAAGGTGAATTCGCCTAACAATATCGTATCTTCTTGAGGTACGTGCGAGGAATATTGCGACCTGTCGAGTGGCCAGTAGACGGAAGCACGACTCGTCCCCTTCGTTGACTGTTCGATCTCGACACGAACATCGATAAACTGCCATAGTGCACGCAGCCGCGGATTCAATAAGCAGTTCCATCGACAAAGATACGTGCCTATCCGAAAACCGTAGGAGCTTCGTGTGATTCGATAAATGCTATTTAAGTGTTTTATACTACATATAGTGGTGTAGTAAGTCTTACATCGTTTAAAACAATTTTCATTACAGAAAAATTCTCTATATTTATTTAAAAGCGATATATTGATCGAGAAGTCAGAAATTAAAAAATTTAATATTGGTTTTATTTTTATTGAAATAGAGTGACTTTTGTATGAATAAAAAATATGTAATGACTTTATGAATATGTATGTTCTCGTGATAATTACCTGAATAATTAAGTGAATGCCGTGATAAGAGCACCAATAAAGGCAGTTTGAAAATTCATTTTGGTAAATAGACTGAATGCAACTACTTTGAAACGAAGAGGTGATAAACGCTTGGCATAACTTTCAAAATTTTCACCTCGTATTCTCAAACTATTTCTTAAGTCATTCTAGAAATACACGCAAAGTGATAGAATTTTGAAGCTGTTAAGAGTCAAGTTTTAGCACCGATATAAATCACCGGTAACCGTGTTGCGCATGTAAATCACTAACTTTCTCGATCCAACTTTGTCTTTGTTTTACATTATAAAGCTTCGATATTACAAAAACTATAATTATTTGAAGGCTGTTGAAAAAACACAAGATTTTCTTTAATCTGGCGCTAGTGAATTTAAAATTATCTGAAATATAGGCGAAGATTGATTCTCTCATCTCAATAGTTATCGCTTGCTTCTGAATCGTTGGCACGCTGGCGGGGAATGTATTACCGACACCAAAAACTTTCATAACGTCTAGTCAATGGAGAAGTGCGACCAACCACTTGGCAGATCGTTCGTCATGCGGTGAGTCTCTCGTACAATGTACGGAAGCAGCGTAAACGTCTCGTAGGAATGACGTCACCTTCTCGTCATCGTTAGTTTACTTCAGATCCCTTCCTCTTAGAACGACGACCAGCTGGATGAGAAGGGACGAGCTCTCGCGTAGCATCGACAATTAAGGCGCTATGAATATCCTAATTTAGCGGCTCGAGGCTCATCTTACGCGCCATTCAGGCTGCTTTTAACTTCTTCATCGCATTCGTGAGTGTTCCATCTTTGCTCACGTGCCGTTTTAATCTGTAGTGTATAAAAACCAGACGCCGCTAAAAATCTATACAGTACATTAAACAGACAAACCCACAAAACCATATGTAACCAGTGAATTTATTTTTGAGCCCAATGAGATGCAACACTTGCAATCTCACGAGTAGTACCTATCGCTTGAATCCTCGTGAAGTTCTTGAGCTTGATTTATGTTTGGAGTGAATATCGACCTTTGCAACGGTATTTTCGTTAAAACATATAGAAATCTATCAAAGCATAAATGTTTAATTTAGAATATCTAACTTCAATCTGCTGTATACAGTAATGTTCAAGAGCGATCGTTATTATTTACATACAGAACTGCAAAAACATACTCAATAACGAATGGTCTATAAATTTCACTATACATAGTTCTTTAAATTTATTAAATTATGTTTACGCAGAAAAAAAACTCTTTTTTTAGTAACGAGAAAGTGCCACAGTGAGCATCTGGTGTGTTAGCTTTCAATTCGGCGCAAATGGCAGACAATTTAAAACCGTATCGCTGCGCCCGACGTTTCATAAATGTTGCGCGACACGACTGTATATGACATTTGATTGCTATTGGTAGTTTTATGAAATGCGTGAATTAATCTTTTTAGCGCCGACAAGTCCTGGTATGACTGTTGGAGTTTTTTTTACTCAACGAGTTTTCGATATACCCTAATATCGTCGTAGTACAGAGACATTTAATTATTCAACATTTTCAACATATTATTTATTTTGAGAGTCAAGCAAAATTTAGCTCATTACAATCTTTATTTTAATTGTAGTTTAAAAACACTGCTAATGAAAAAAGTATTGTTTTTCATAACGTTTCATACAATTTTGTTTTTCTGAAAATGGGTTCGTTTATGAAAAACAGAAGAGGAGAATCAGCGCTGAATTGTTCACGAAAAAATGGGTATGGAGTATTTAAGCTCTAAGTACGCTGTCGAAAAAGATAAAGAGGGGAGAAGAGTCCTTTAGAGAATTTGTGAAAGTTGAATAGGGGAATGGTTGAGACGCGATGGCAGGCGAGAGTGAAGGATTATAGAGGAAGCTGGCAAGACACAAAAAGAACCGAATAAAAGGAGCTTACGATCTTGGTGAAAAGCATTGATCATAGGCACCATATTGTTCCAAACAAAGTATGAGATGAAAACAATTGAAAATATTAATTTCCTACTAAGATATTTATGTTATACAATTGTCTGAAATAAAATTGTAAGTAATCAAAATTAAACAGTGTTAGAAGCATGAAAGCTCTTGTGGTGTCTCTATGCACTTTATGTATTTATATATGATACAAATGAAACGGTAAAAAATTATCGAATCCGATTGCCAGCAGGGTTACTTTCGAAGTTTCGTGAAGATGGATTCTATACTTGGAATGGCACTCTGAAAGTACCATCGAAGATCCACACCGATGATTGGCCAGCTAGAAGCGTAGTCCGTGTACAACGTTGCTATTTGGCACCGGAAGCGGGTTGTTCTCTCGTAATAGTACAGCGAGTAGCGCACGAGGGTCCACTTTTCATCGCCACGCGACGCCAGAAAAGCTAGAGGTGGTGACTACTACGTTGGGTAAAATGCTTCTTTGGAAACGCTTTCAGCGTTAAAAGCGACTTGTAAATGGCCGTCGGGTCTTTTTTATCTCTCTCTCTCTCTCTCTCTCTCTCTCTCCCCCTCCCTCGCTCCCTTCCTCTCTCTCTCTCCCCCTCTCTCTCTCTCTCTCTCTCTTCTACTTCATCGCTCTCTATTTCATTCTTACTTTCTTCTTATCGCATATATTTAACACTTCACGGTTATGACTACTCTGATGTTAAACTGTTAGAGTTTTCACATCATCTACTTCCACGAATACCATCAGCCAATAGTGCGTATATACGTGTATATTTTTTATACCAAAGCATGTACAAACAGAAAGAAAAATCACATCCTGATTCGGCACATCGAGTAATGTGCAAGTGCGCGACTAAAGATCTATGGAACCACTTAGCAAATAAGCGTTGCTAATGCGTTAGTAGCTTAGAAGTATAAGGAAATTCGGTATCCATCTTCCCTCGGTGCTTCTATTCGTTCACTTAGCGCACTTGTTTGGCGAGCGTTAATGGATCGCCGCAGGAGAAACAACTGGACAATCTTATTAGTGAATTTGTCTTCTAGCCGTTGAGTTATTTTCCAACACAGATTCCGTTTCCATTCCAGTCATTACCTCGCAACGAGGACAAAGGGCTATTTACGGGTAGTGTTATTTTGGGAATTTAACATTTCATAATGACAAAAATAACAAGTACCTGATCGGTGAATGAGGTTACTATTCACGGGCGTACAGAAGAAATTCGAAAATATATATTTACAGAATAGAATAATTGAGTCACCTACCCCCCTTATACCTATTCGCTAGTGTAAGTCAACACTTAGTTATTCTATTAAGCCGGTGGCAGTAGCGGTACCGAGTAACCAGGTAGCCCTTGCTATAGCTAGACGCAAACGAGTAACGCTTCCCACGACGAAGCTCGGCCATACAACTTACACAATGAAAACAACTAATACCGCTTGATTATACCAGCGGCGTTGCACGATTATCAGCAGTAACCGCGAACTGTCGATCAGGAGAGCGAACAGTGGTCGCTTGCAAAATGGATTTGACAAATATCGACTACGTGCGAACGGATCGGTCTGTCCTTTACGACTTAGCTACCCAATTATCACCTGTAAATAATTTTCATTTCAATTTCCGACTAAAATGACTCGTTTATTCGTTATACATATAGTTACGTGTAATATTCAATATTTATAAAAACGAGAACAGTTTAAAATAAATAAGAAATAAACAAAATTCGAAAAAGAGAAGTGAACAAAAATTCATAATTTCTTAAATTTTCCTATTCTTTCTTAAATTTGACTTTGATGGTTTGAAACAGTGAAAATCGAACAACTCTAAATAATTGAAAATCCACAACAAAGTGGGAAAGCCAACTTTGCGCACATTGCAACCGAATTATCAAACTGTGTAGGGGTCGCGCATGGTTGTCTCCAAATTTGCACGCCAGTTGCACACAGAACGCTCGAATTCAATTAGACTTTCGCTACACAGAAAAAAAAGATTACTTGAATTAAGAAAGTTATGCGGAAGAAATATACTTTCCAATATCAAGTATTTTTTTCTTTCTTGAATGAAGAAATAAATTTTAAAAACAATAGTTGTGAATTTCTTGATCCAAGAACGTGTGTCCTTGAATAAGTCAATATATTCTTCATTCAAGAAACTATTATTTATTTTATTATTTTTAAACTATTTTTTTTATTTAAAAAATAATTATCTTAGGATAAAACAAAATAGATTTGGTTCAAGTATGGCAATACACGATTCAAGAAAAAAAATTCTCAATTCAAGAATTTAATTTTCTACTAATATGGAGAAATTATTTTCTTGATGACGGAATTTTTCTTTCTTCCGCATAGCTCTCTTGAATAAAGTATATATTTCTTGATTCAAGTGATCCTTTTTTCTGTGTATGTTTGTCCGTCTAAGACTATATTCAAGGGTGAGCGAACAAGTACAACCGATTAAGGTTTGACCATAATCCATTTATAATATCGTTCGAGCCCCTTGAATTCACTGAATATGACTTTAACAACTTTGAATGATTTTTTCCCTATTTAAAACGAACTCCGAATTTCAGCCATCAACTGGCTTACAAGTTCTACTTTTCGTAATTAGATCGTTGAACTTTTCTAATCCGACTCCAGGGATTAAACATTCGCATTGACCGTTCCATTCCAAAAGTATTCGTTTAAATGCGTAATGGTCTACCCTATGCTTTTATAAACATATTATTTAAAGAATAATTAACAAGTTGAATTTATGCTTTAATGAAACAATACCTATTCGACTCTTTTTTGAGATTAAATGACTTGCAAAAATGCAGTAGTCACGATCGCGTCTGTTAATTACGAATTCACCACACCAACATGCGATTCATGCTATACATTGATATTTTGAATTCGACTCTGGAGAAATCACATATAGAAGCGCTTTTTATACGGCACTGCTGAATATTTAGTAGAAGATAAAAGATTCAAATACAATGAATGGAAGAAAAACAAAATTTTGAAAAATTTTGATGCTAAAAAAGGGTAAAATTATAGAGAGCCACAAGTAAACGGGTAGCTTCTAAAATTAAATTCGACTCGAGTGGTAATTACTCAGTGAATAATTGCTGACTACACTTTAAGGTTAGAAAATTTTTCATCCGTTTCACCGTAATTTTCATATTGTAGAGTAACCATTGACTGGCTTATCCCGTAAATAAATGAACGAAAATCCGAAATTTGAAATAGAACTCGCGCGATAAAAAATAATAATACAGAGAGGAGGGGACGAGGAGACATCTTTGGTAGCGCATTGTGTAACTTTTTCGAAAATAACAGTGATTACTAACCTAGAATGGATGGTTTTTTTGTTATTTTTGTCCTCTCTTTACCATTCGAAACATTCGCAAGAAAATGAGATAGACGTGTCAAGTTCGTAGCGACAGCTGCAGCGCCAGGGAAAATCGGCATAAAGAAGAACTCTATCGAACACGCGAGGCAGTAAATATCGGAATCCTCGTGAAACTTTGGAGTCATATACGACCCCGCATAATGCCAGGTTAGCTAGTGCGCGCCAGGGCGTAACAGCTAGCGCTCGCGGAGGCTAGCGGCTCGTCTACGAAATAAATCATCGGCAATACCTTCCGACGCGTGATACCCGGGCTAGATTCGGCTCGATATCCGATGCAAGACACGTTACATCGGCATCTGCCCGTTATAACGACAAGGCGAACCGAATCTGGTAACGCGCGCGTGATAATGACGGCTTCGGAACGTAGTCGAATCGAGTTTAATCACGCGTACGTGCTTGTAAATGGGTACGGTGTCACGGATACATTACGTTTACACAATTTCATATAAAATTAACCGCGTCAACATGAACTTATATCGATTCCATTGATTTTTCAAGAGATACAGAATTCATCACCCAAAAAAGAGTTTCTCGATATCAACGATAGCGGTCCGACTAGAATGCTGAAATAATGATTGGGTAGAGACGACAGTTGGATTTCTCCGCATTATGCAGAAACGTTACTTTTTTACTGGCGACGATGTAACTTGAATACATATGTATAATATAGTTTTATGGAATGATTTGTGAGGTTAATACATTCCCGGGTTCTCGCGAGCTTTTGAGTCCAGTCAAGGATGAGGAAATGTGGAAAATTGCATAACCGATGAACGATGGAGCGGATTTTATGCATGCCACGTATGTTGTTACTCGCGTATAGCGAGAACGAGAAAAGCGAAAAGCCAACATAAAAGCGCCCGACGGCTATAAACAATCATGAATTTCCTTACGTTTCGATCGTAAATTCATTCTCGTCGGCAAAGAATTACCATTCGCGCAAGCCTGACCTACCGTATCGCCATAATTTGCGAATGCTAAACGATACAAAGTCATTGTGTGCATTTCTTTTCGGCGGAAGTATGCTTTCTAGCTCTCGCTATAAATCCTATTTACCTACTAGTAACTGTCACGTACGATTCAATATGCGATTTCGATATTGGGGGGAAAACAGAAACGATATTAGGTTTGATTATTTTTTATCGGTTTTCCGAAAGAAAATAAACGATAACTTTATTATATCGTGGCGAATGAAGATAGAGAGTGTGTACGTCGTATTATAATTTCTGAGCAAGCAAGCGCTCGTGTTACTTCGCTTCTCCGTTTCCCCCCTGCTTCCATTCCTGCGCTGTACATCTCCGTATCAATTACATCGACCGATTTAATTGCAGCTGCTTTGAGATAATCTCGATATAGGTCACCTTATATGTACCAACGTGATCGTACTAATGTGTCACACGGCACACGCAGTCAATTTTAGCGCACTATTGAAACAAGCCGCGCAATTACAATTAGCGACCGATGATCATTCAAACATTCGGATATACGTACTAAACATGGCTTTTGTCTTATTTCCCTGATTACACATATTGCGGAATATACAAATCCTTCGAGTTTCGTTCGTTTCGAACAGTCCCGAACAATTTCGAACGCGGGATTCTGATTCGATAAGTGAAAAGCAATTCACCAGTGTTTGTCATAAACACACTTGCACGCTATATGGCAATTAAATACAATGTTTGCTAATTAATTTCAGTTGCAGCAATAACGTAGCAAATGTGTGCAAATAACGAACTGTTTAATCGTTGGCCGAATAATCCTAGCGGTTAAAACTGAAATTATGTGCGTACGAGTCGGTAAAATACATGGCCTCCTGGCTTATTGTTTGTGATTCATTAATTGAAGCGAGGTAACAAAAATCAACGGAGAACGCTTGCTTGAAGGGCCCGTGTGCACGGATTCTATATCGCTTCTCGATTCGAATGAAAATCAAGGAAAGGTCATACGGGCATTATTGCAATTACGATTACGATTTGATCGGTTTGTGATATTCATCCAAGTAAAGTACAGCGCGTTAATCATGGTATTGCGTTATTGCGACAGCTGAATGAAATTTCGGTTGCCGAAGATTGGGCAAAACCGGTGTCGTGAAATTTTATCGCAAAAACTGATATAGTTATAGTACATGCGAGAGCATTGGTGAGCTGGCATTAGACAGATCCAAATCATGTGCATTTACCTATATAGAACATACATGCTCGACTATGTACGCATATATTTGAGAGTATAGGAAACAGCTGCGCCACGGAAGAACAATGGAGTGACGCAGTCGTGTACAGCCGGTAAGCAACTTGCGCCTTGTCTTCCGCAGATTCCCAAAACGATTTTTGTCCAGAGACACGAAGAAAGCGAAAAGAAAGCCGACCACGACTCAACCAAAAATGTAATATATTATTCAAACGATAAGTAGGGAAGAATTTTTCCTTAGCGAAACGAAATGCTGTTACAAATACAAGAATTCCTCTGAGGGGCTTTGCGCTAAGTTTTTTGCGTATTACTCTTTCAACTTTTACGATACTATTTATCGATGGCTAAATTCTGATTCGAAGCGAGCGCAGAGGAGAGAAAATAGTTGGCCGTATCTTAAACAGGCATCGTTGGCCTTTGTCCGCGCTTGTCCGACGCGCGAATAAAGCCAGAGGCTCGTATGAAAGGGAGAAAAGGAGATTCGTGGACCTCTCGTGTACACGTGGCAACGTTGGCGGGACCACCTAACCTGAAACGAACCTCGCTTCTTCGTTGTCTGAGCGCGAATTTCCCCTCGCTCTGCTCCTCCCCCGGGCAACTCTACCCGCGCAGGCCGCGCTCGCGCTGCTCTCCCTCTTACCGCTCAGGTAAACGACCGAGCCGGATCGCGCTGTTCCTCCGACCCGATTGGATTTTGCACGTTCCGGAAACTCTACGAATGAAGATTATACGCTTTATTATTCGCCTTCAGAATAGTTTCTCGCTTTCGAGCGCAAGCTCGCGTTTCTGCAACACAATGCGGCGTTGTAAGCCAACACGACGGCATTTCAACGATTTCCAATTCGTTTCACAATCAATATTTTTACGGAATTATAGTAACAAAGTGGGTCGATTGAAATGGGGAAGAAAAATTCAGAGTTGGAAAATTTTTAGAAAAAATCAAGGAGTACTGAATAAATTGTGTGTAAATTCGTGTAATTTACGCTCCGAAAAGGAGAAAACAGATACGCTCTGTTGATTTAATTGGAAAATCGAATCTCGTGCGACGAGAAAAAAGATCGCTTTGCGGTTGTGACTCTGTTAGTAATTCTAACGTCACATTTGGTGCCATAAAAACGAACGCGTTGTTGTTAGATAGTTTTTACCATGAATATGATATTTTCGAGTTACTCCTAAAAGAATATGTAACAGAATCATTTTCTACGGAATCACCTTTCTCTATATAATCAACGGTGGAGTTTATTGTGTTTCCTGGAGACCCTTTGTAGTTCGCACATACGGTCGATTTTACACAACCTTCCTAGGATAGTCGATGCTGCAGTATGCAAGTTAAAGTAAATATTTTCCATGTCATGCATCGGGCGACGTTGCGAGTAAGAAAATATAATGCAACTTAGCGGCAGATGGTGCGAACTTTTCAAAGGCACCCAATGAGAAGAAACGACCGCGACAAAGAATAGATAGATATATGAAAAATAATGAACGCGAAAAATACACTTCACTCAAAAAAATTTCTCCAATTTTTTTTTTTTATTTTTTTTCGATATTTTCATCATTACCAATTTTCAATATGATTAACGCGGATTCAGTTTCAATGTAAAAGAATATACGAACAATAGACAGTTTTTACCACTATATTTCATTTCTTTCTTCCGAAAGCAGTACGGAAACGAAACATTATTGGTCATTGTGAATTTGATCGACGAATGAGAAACACGATCATCCTATTATATTCATCAAAAGCTCCAGCAATTTATTGTTTTACTGACATATAATATTACACATATATGTGAAAAATCTTCTTCGAGTAGCTTAATATTTTGTAAGATAATGTGCGTGTATTCGTTAGTTATTATGATATGAATGAAAAGCATTGACAAATACGTACAAGTATGAAATACTTTTCAATAATTAAAGCACATAAGTTAAGTTAAGTTTCTTATTTTTTTTATCCGGCATTTCGGAAACTATCGAGTAGACTATCTGTAGCTATGATTCATGAAACTGGTTTTACGAAAATAACTGAGTATTATCGTTACTTCCCGTTTCTCCTAACATCATCAAGATGGAATTCAAGAAGCACGTGGCATTTTAAGAGTGGCTCGTTGGCTTGACGCGAGAGTAATATGGTCGGTAATACTGCAAAATAAATTTAAACGGACAATTCGTTACAAGTTCTCGCGAGCGACATTCTCGTGCTTGTTCCAACGAGGGATTATGCAAAAACCGATTCACTAAGCTCTGTAATAGCGCCGAAACTTACGACTAGAACGGTGATAATGCGAAAAGGGGAGGTGAAAGTGCATTGTCTTGTTTTCTGCAAGAGGTTTTCGTAGTTTATACTAAAAGTATGTAGGTTCTAAAAATTTCCAGTTTGACTTTGTATAATGCTGTCGCTTAAAGTTTAACCAATATAGATGAGCTCTCCATTTGTAATTGACGTAAAACATCGGAACTAAGATTACGGAGATTCCAGCCAAGATATTTTGTATTTTATCAGTAAATACTTCAAAATTTTATCTCTCGGTGAGTCACACGCTTAACAAAAATGTCACTGCAGATGTGATCATTTGTGACATTTTAGCAACGCAACGAATACTCCAGACCTCGATAAGAGAATAATCTATATAATAAACGAAATTCAATATTTCCACAGATGAAGCCATAACAAGAATCCATGCTCGATTCGATTGAATAAAATATTTTTATCAATCATGAATTTTTTATAAAGTCGTACTAAATGTAGCTTACCACAAAATTGTGGGGTCTCTAGATGGTAATGAGCCCAATCATAATATTGACCTATACATTACAGTGCACCGTAGACTAATTAGTGCGTTTTACGAGTAACAGCAAATCTCGACGAGGAAAATTATACATATTTGCGAAATGAGTGATAAAATTTTCTAAGCTATTATATACATTTTAGTGAAACTTTTTCAAATATCAATCACAGTTGGTACCGAACTGACGAGAGTTAGAGGTACTCACTATTCACTCACTACAGAAAAGTGAAATTTACTTCTAACGAACCCATTAGAACTTTTTTCCTTCATTTTCAGTGAACTACACTAGAAAGTCGCGTTTGACATGAAAACATTTTTGCGATTGCGACTCGTACAGAGAAGCTTTTGTTTCGTTTCATTTAAAGAAACTGCGAGACGACGATCTGACTATTTATAACTGCGTTATAAATATTTAACATATGTATTTTTTCTCGGAATGGATTGCCTCGTGTTAAAGATTGATATTGAACACGATTAACGATTTTTAGAAAACGCGATATAAATATACAGATATCTTATCTTAGAAATACGTTGGAAAGCTGTTTAAAGAGAAAAACTCATATAACGTACTCTGTACGTACACGCAACGCTGATAAACTTGCCCGAGTTGTCATATGTACATTTCGCATCGGAGCGATCCTTCCAGCATAACAATTGTGACTAACGCTTCGTAACCAGGTTTATTTGAATTTGGCAGGTGACGTTTTACCAACTGATAATCAAAATTTCAGATTATGTATATCTATTTCACTTATGAAAATGAAACGGCCCTCGTCGATATTCACAAATCCGAACGGAAGTAAAATTTTAAGGAATCATCGGACCGACTGCGAACTCTAGCGGTATCACCGAATCTCATCGTTCGGTCTATGTATCCTGTTGCAGAAGTTAGAGACTGCTTAATATAACGTACCTCGAAGTTACATCCAGATCTCGGACAAACTAGTTTCGTGAAAGTTTCAACGAGTGAGGCGGAATCACAGCCGCGAGAATACGAGCTAGATCTCAATCGCAACTGCGATCCCACTCTCAATTTGCATGAGGAGCTAGTCCCTCCCGCTGTGCAATGAAATTATTTTGAAGTACAAGCGATCTAATCATGACTTCAATTTTTTAATTTCCTCGGATCCATGTAGAGCTCTACCGAAAGAGGTAATACTTTCAACGTGCTTCCGTTGTTAATTAACAGTGGATCAAAAATCGAATTCATTAATATTATTATTTATACGCATCCACATATTCAAGTCTAAACGATAATAACATTATTGATAATAGTATTTGAAACGAAGTATAACTGAATTATTTACAATATTAATACAAAGTAACGAAAAATTAAACCCCGTATTCTGCTATTAAAATACTCTTATAATATGAACATTTACAAGAAAAAAAATCTGTCCCATGTTTCAAAGGATGAGTCGAAACTGCAAGTTGATGTAGCTATTTAACTGATTCGAAACTTCTACGAAACTTTTCTCTCAAAGTCTCTTGAGATTGGAGAAATAGTAGATACACGCGCGTTAATGTGAAAAAATAATGCGGATACCGTGATTAACGTCCACCCTTAAAATCAGATCAAGTGCATACCTAAAAATGCTCCGCAAAATATATTTTTTGTAATCCTCTCAAAAGATATAAAGCAAGGAGGAAAATTTTTTAAACAAGAAATAATATTTCATTGACAACTATAACGTGAATTTGCACACGAACGACAAAGTTCTTTTCACAATTCGATTCAAACCTAATCAATATACATTGCGTACTCTGAGTTTCCCTTAGACACGTCGACAAACTTGTACCGCTTGTTTCTATAACTACGCGTTTGTAGCAACGTCGTACCACGAATACAATACTATCTCACAGTTTGAAATTATGCAATCGCAATTGCGAACGAATAATAGCAAATAACCACGAAAAACGAATAGTCTCAACTTTTAAGAAATCTTGCCGAGTCGCTCGGTCTCTGTTTTCCTCGACTTTTTGACGACGCGCTCTGGAAAAGAATAATAATCCATAAATAAGAGCGGTCGGCGTGTATACCCAATTACGGCAAGTTGCCCAGACTCGTTCGGGCATTGTTGTCGTACAAGGCGGATTGTAAAGAGTCTCAAGAGTAGTGGCGTACACATTGCGTCGACGCGACTTCTCCGCTGATGCCGATGCTCCACCGGTCGGGGTCGTTGCCCCACCACCGCCGTGACCGCCAAGACCTCACGCCTTCCTTATCTATTCCCTTTATCTCGACTCTCGTCCCTCAATCTTCCTCACGCTCGCGCATTGTCTCTCCTGTATACTGTATCGACGTATCGTGTCATGCGTTCTATCGCAGAGGTTGCGCCGATAACCAAAGATCGCACTTCTCTGACAATTTGACTCTGACAGCCAATGGAAATTTCAATATACGCGCGACGATAAGAATCGGCCGATTTTCAATTTCGGGCCCATACGTTACTCTCCAGCGATCCTTTCTTCGAGTCAAACGAGTACTCAGAGATTTTTGAAGAGGGAAAATTTCGTAAAGCGGAACGCTCGGTGAATCTTAAGACCCTAACGTATACCTATACGCAAGTCCCAGACCCACACACACAATACCGTGTTTACGGTTTAACGGAGGGCGGTCTGCAGGACTAAGGGTCGGGTTTGCGCTGGTCACGTTTCCAGTGGATCGTTATGCCTGGCAATGAAGAATGCGTTCGCGGTGTAGTGCGCCGCGGTTCATAAAAGCAGGAAGATAGTTATGCACGAAAACGGTTTTGATATCTAGTTTTACGTCTTCACGCGTGATTCCCGCAACTTCTCCTGCCCAATGTTAAACATATACAGTTTTTCTTCGCGCCTTCTCTCTTCGTAAAGTCAAACGTTGAATTTCCAATAGTGCGTCTTCTCTTTTCATCTTTCGTTTCTCTTTTCTTTTCGTATCTTTTCTATTAAAAACCCGAAAATCTCATTTTCGCATTCCAAGGTTGGCGTGGTGATCGTCGGACGGACACAAAATTTCAAGCATTCGAAAAACTCGCGAAACATATTCAAAGATAACTTGAGAGAATACCGAGTATCTACGAAATATCGCAGTGTGCATCCACACAGGGTTGAGCGCTTCCGATTTGCAAAGCTCGCGCGCATTGCCAACGAACGAGATGCCTCGCGAGTACAATAAATTTGAGAATTCTAGCGGAGATTCTGAAACTGAAAGGATGACGGCGGTGTTCTAGAAAGGAACAAAAACGTGGAAAAAAGCAAGAACCTTGTATACCTTGTTGACGTTGGAAGGAGTTATAAAGAAACATAGCGAGGATTAATGAAGATTTTCTGCTGGAAACTGACGGTAATTTTCCCAGGATAAAGCGGCTTGTTTCGGAATTTCTTTTGATCGTCATCTAAATTATAACAAACGATAGATTACGAAACGTATCCACCCAACTTGGACAAAAACATTTTTTAGTACCTACAGATACACCTAACGTACAACTCTACGGACTAATTTCAGGCTCGAATTTGAACTTCAAGTTGAACCTTTTCGGAAATTACAGCCGATATACAGCGGGGAACTTATATACACGTGAATTACGTTCTCGAGTATCGCAGCTATTCGATACGTACGTGAGCGTTGATGTTGTATATCGAGGGTGCATCGTGCGGAGTAACTCGCGGACGATTCCCATGAGCCGACATTACGCGAACGTCTCGAACAAGGATCGTCCAATTCGGTACGGCGCGCATGGGAGATCTGTGAGCTTGCACGCGTACGTACGTACGTACACACACACACACACACACACACACACACATGTTATATGTATCGGTGTGTATTAACATTGACCGATGGAACGACAGCGTCGATCGCCCGTGCTCATTCGCGCCGCTCCGAACGGGGTGGGTAAAGAGGGCGTGGGTGGTGGTGCAGTAAGGGCGAACGCCCCTACGACGACGACGAGGAGGACGACAAGCGAAGCAGTTTCGAGCCTCCGGGGAAATTCGTCATATCGGTATTCCGGTGGTGGCGTTCGCTGTCGGGATGGGAATCCTCCGAGCCGGGAGAGCTACCGAGGAAGTCGAGGTAGGACTGCGCCGACTTAGAGGACGAGTCGCGGGAAAGCAATATCTCCTCACACGAGCGCACACATATGTACGGGATGTCGAGTGTCATATGCCTCTCGCAAACCGCACGCGCTCGCGTTCCAGTAATAGAATCCGACTATAAAATATCGATATACCGATCGAATCGATTATTCTCAATTATTCGTCCCCCTCGAAGCTTGCGTTTTATTGATGGAAATATATATATATATATATACACATATATATATGTATGTGTGTGTGTATAAATACGTGTAGTTATTCGAGCGCGGCGCGGTCGAGAGAGATAGCGCGCACGGGAGCGTTGCGAAAATTTTGACCACGCGTTTATGTGTACGATAGGATTATCGCGCTAATACTCGCCGGAGATATGCTGTAATGCAGCACGATGACGCTCGAGGAACTTGGTAGCGGTGGTAGTGACCGGCTCTTGTGAATTTGCGATACACCTTCCGCGATGATCTTCAGCGTCTTTAGGTGAATTTCGGACGGCGAATATAACACACTACGGTCCTAGAACGCCCTCTTACGAAAGATGAATATTTCAACGGAGTTACCCCGTGGCCTCGTGCTATGCGCATCCAAAGCAGTTTACACTTGGCTACTTATGTATCGATCCTGAGGTCAAGTTAACGCGGCTTTTTGTGCGACGTTTTACGTCACCTTTGCGACCGCTCTTCTACTTTTTTCTTCGATTCGAACAATACATCCATTTGAAATACGTTTCAGAGCGGTGTCTATTAGGATGCAGTACAGAATTTGCACGTGTGTGTGAAATCTCTTCGCCGCTAACAAATTTTTCGTTCGATGTATACTATTAAGATTCAAAGAGTATTTGATTTTGATTTGTTGAAATTTGCATTAATATCTAATCTTTTTTAATAATTGCCAGCTTTGACTAAATTTTATTCCTTAAACTTATTATTTATACTAGGAAAATAAACATTTAATACATATATTCTCCTCATTCGATTTCGATTACATTGACTATGCGCTAGATTTTTGGAGATCGCAACGCGAACCCGTCGACGGACGATTTGAATTGTATTCATTCGGCATACATATACATACATACAAATTTTATGTACCGTGTATTGTTCAGTAAACTGACATTATTTTCATATCCATGTCGCGTCCGGACAGGATATTGCCAAAAATATAGTAGAGTTATGGTCGCGGAGCCGATAGAGCGAGTATATTTACGATATATTCCGTGGTTTGAGGCGAATCACTTGCCCACGTGCGGAACGTACGTACACACGCGCACGGCCGCGGGCGATATGGGCTTCGAGACTTGAAGTGGCCTATAACTGGTCAAAGAAATTTATTGTCCGAAGGGCGCATTTACGCGTGTATACGCACCCTTTTAACCCATTAACCCGTGTATTCGGTCGCAAATGGGTTCAGCCCCGAGGTCTTTCTTGCGCTCGTGCTATAATCTCCTCGTGTATCCTAGTATTGCACTAAATTTCAAACAGATGTGGCAAACCAAGTCCCCCCGAATACCTTCGCGAACACCGCGATATCTACCTACGCGTCGCGAACACCCCTTTACCCTACTTCATAGCTCTTATCGCGGTCCAGTATGCAAATCGTATTTTGACATTTCTAAACCCATTATTCGAGATCCGGTGACTTCAAGATTTTGGGGTACGGGAGTATTGTTACGAAGAGGGATAAAATTATTTTGTGATTATGAATGCGTAAGAAAAATGGGAATTATTCATTGCGTGTGCAACTTTTTATTGAACAATAAAACATGTATATCAGAAACTATAACATTAAACGTCCTTGCTCCGCCCAACTCAATAGTTTGATACGATGATTGTTACGGGGCAATTAATAATTAAGTGAAATTTATACAACGTTCACTACATAATTCAGTGTGAGTATATACGCCAACAAATTCAATCATCGGACAAATATTTCCATACTCTACCACAGCTTTTTGTGAATTTTAAACAATTTACTTCACGTATTAAAAATTGATAGTTCGCAGACTCCAATTAATTCTTCTACCGCGTGAAAATTTCACGTATGTCTAAAAATCAGTACAAGTTTTATTTTGATGGAATCTGTGAATCCAATTCCAAAGCTGAACAGCGATTGTGAGAATACTGTACACAGGTGTCGTCGATAAAGTTTCAGTTGGTTTAATCAAACTTTAAACGAAACAACCGACATAAAACCGAAAAAAAATGCGACGCGAAGTTTACAGGAAAAAAACAACTCGGTAATTATCAAAACAGGATAAACTTGACAAATTAATAGTATGAAAATCGATGGAGAATAAATTCAAACGAGCAATGATTTCTCGCTTTATATCGATTACGCTTGTTTCTCGCTCCTGTTAAGAAAATTTTCTATTATCAACGTTAAAATTTTTTGTTTGTTACAGTTGACCGTACGTTACATTTACAAATTACACATAACACCCTGCAAACATTTATCTTCGCAATAAATTTAGACTGGTATAGTATTTCTCGTAAACTCGTATGTAGGCAAACCCATTCCTACTCTAACGTATACTCTAAAGCACACTGCGTTATACTAACGCAAAACAAGAAATTCAATGGACGCACTTTGTAGCTTGACAGCGTAACTACGTCGTCCATTGTTATAAATTATCTATTCCAACAGTGTCATATAGAAATGGTTCAAAGCGTCGAAGTGGATACTTACGTAGACTACATTCACGGAAATTAAATTCGTATGTCTTGATTTTCGGCGATACGTTTTTGAAAAATATCAATTTAATTTTTGGTTATTTTATTCGAAAAATCATTAGAAATACATACATTGGAATACGTTTCCTCTGATGCAGGACTCCTGATAGTATTTTCATATTTCCTATGAGGCATTCATTCTACCGGTTTCCAGTTTTAAGACTTTGAAGTGAATCGTAAACCGGTTTGTCGAGTGTCCAACGAATGAAAGAGATCACGCAAACTTACTCATGCCGTTCAATAATACCGCATCAGAAACGTTCGAACCACCCAGTTTCATCGATCCAGAAGGTTGATTTCCTTTTTTCACACATTCGGAAGTCGAAGACATTCTCAATAACGTAATCTGTTTCATTTTGCCAAAAGAATAACTTTTACAATCGCGTTGTACTTGCTGATACTATCAGCAGACAAATTTAATATTCGTTTATGGATTGTAAAGAAATTGCGTTATCAAAAAAATTACCCTGAAAAGATTTAGAGGTCGGTAACCAATTCTACTAACAGCACTTACAAATTAATTTTAAGTATGTAATACGATTACCATGAACTTGTATCAGAGTGGTTCAAACTGCTGTCTCAGAGGTAGAATAGAGAGTTCTAATTGGATTAAAAAGACGTTGAGGGGTTGTTACACAGTTTCGCTATGACAAATCGCAGTAACGAATCAAACTAGAGTACTATATACGTATAAATCGATAGTGTAATCGAATTCGGAAGTTATTACTTGATTCGCGGAACTTGATATGTACGTACTATAGAGAGAACGGTTTTCATTCGCGATAACGTGAGACTACAAACGATAAAAAAAATGATAAAACTTATTTATAATTTTTAACTTCTGAAGGAAGCAATTTGATAGGTTCGTCTAATCTTTCTGAGCCTGGTGAGGTGTTATATTTTCTAATAGCAATCATAATACTCTGGTAATTGACTGCTGCATGATGCAGTTTTACAGCAGTAATCGTATTTCCGATAATTACAGCTATAAATTACTACCATGGATGGCGGTAACATTCTTCATCGAATAAACAGTAAATTACTGTGTTCAGAAATTGAAACGTCGGTGAAAATCATATTACAGTCTAGGGATCGTGCACCGTGCAATTCAAGGTGACCGCAATTCGATACTGCACTGGATATATCTCTAGATCGAGAACATAGATAGAAACGATGCATTTGAAATTGTCAGCTATTTTTACGATAGAAGAAAATTACAAATCAGCGATTTGTGTATTGATGACTTATTTTTGAAAAAAAGGATTTAAAATTCCGATTGTTCTATCGCTTCCTAGACTTTTTTCACATTTCTCTATAAAATCAATTTGACATAGTGAATTACGTAACGTTAAAATTTTATGCGAAATCACACGAGAGATCACAATTGAGTAGCACTGAACTTTATTTTAATCAATCGTTTCAACGATTAATTAAACGTGGAGTGTGCCACTCGCAGTGCATTCCAAGAAATTCGAGGTCGCGCCTGCGTGAACGTCCGCATTTGGAAATGGTACAAACAATGAACGCACTTCTGCACAATATCCCGTCTAAACGATAAAGCAGCGAAAGCTTTTCATCATCTATAGCGTGAAATCTGCTAATAAGGGTAAGAAGTCATCAAGCCGAGTCATAAATCCATTTAATAAACGTACTTAGGCATACTTGCCTCTCCATCGGAACCGTTTTGTTTATATCGCAATTAGAAACCTTATTGCGCACGTGTGTCTGTACTAAAAATGTACAATGACGCAATCAAAGTGCTTTGTTAATTCGAACATAACATGAACATATGTGTACAAGCTCTCTATGTGAAATAGAATTTCCTATTACGAATTCGTATAAATGAACGCATACAAAATGAATAATTAAAGTTTAGAATGAATCAGATATCCCATTCGCATAGGTTTGAGGCGCTTCATAATATCGCGCATGTTACCTACGCGTACATGTAGTAAATTCGTCTAAAATTAGGTTGTAATTTGAATTTTCAGTTTTCCATTTATATTAAACCCTTTCAAATTGAAAAATGATACGACAAAGTATGGAATTCGGAAATGTTTTCTTGATACATTTTCACGCTTATTTCACAAATGTTATTTTTTAAATGGAAATCCCATATGGCGCTTCATAACTATTCTTATCTTTTATTTTATTTTCACGTCGCACCGATAACGATAATTAAAAACTTCAATTCCATGGAACAATTTTCCTATTAATACCGGTTGTTTCGATAGATATGGTATTATCATTATAGTCCTTATCTTTTCTATAGTTTTATTGGAACAGCGCTCGATTCTACTTTATTTTATTTATCTGTGAGTCACTTTGTTAATTAAACTTTTAGTTTTAATTTAGTATGAAATTCATAGCACAGATGCATCGCATCATCTACTATCGATGGCAACAATTTTTCTCCATTTGAATAAAAAATCTTGTGTAAATATTCGATAATAATTGCTGTTGAATTTCCGCGAAATTTCTGATTGGAACATCGATTTATCGAACAATTCGTCGTCACCATTACTGTATAAATAGACTCGAAATATTTAGCACTGCAGCGGAAGTAGATGCAATTTATTCCTGTCAATTGATATCTGGCGATCCCTCGCCGTCGACAGTTAGAATATCCTCCACCGTTACCGGAGAAAAAAGCTTGCTAAAGTAGCGCGTGTGCTGCCTTACGTTTGAGACATTATTATGCTTAACACGTCTGGAAGCCGTAAGTCTCGCATTTCGTCGACAGGGAAACGAGAGGGAATGAGAGCGAGGAAAGGGGAATGAAGCGGCGGAACGCTAAATCGCACCTTGGAATATAATGATTTCCACGTGACAATATTGAAAATTCATGGTAATCCGCGAAACGTCATATAGAAAATAGAGTAGAGTGGAGTAGAGTGGAGTGGAGTGGGGTAAGAAGAGAGATCAGGGGAGAGAGTATCCTAATTTTTCACGAAGAGAAAAAATCGATACGAGTAATGAGACTGGCAGAGGAAAACAAGAAGTAGTATTCATTTCCAAAGAAAACACGGAACTCGATCCATGAATTCTCAAGATTCCAATTAATGGCTACGAAATCGATAGGCAATAATACAACTTCTCGTGGAAGGTGCACTATTTTCTTAGCGCGGGAAAAATTTCCTCCTTCGATATAACAGCCGCACAAACATCAAATACAAACCGATCGATAGCTCATGCTCGGCACGTACAGCTGCTCGCCTTAATCGTCGCACGACAGTCAGTCACAGTCTTGACCTACCCCAACGTTGAAACGCCAACGCGCTTCCTGTATTATTTTTTCTACGAGTTGATCAAAGACACGCACGCTCGTGTCTCCCGTTTTAGACACTCGCGTGTGTACGAGTGGTACGTGCAAATGACTCCTCGTTCGTATCTACAGCGCATGCGTATTGCTCTTACTATTCAGTCCGACACATCGTACGATGCTAACAAGCTCAGTCATGCGTGAGTACCGCTGCGAAAAAAAATGCGAGCTCAATTCACGCTCCAAAAATTCATCTCGTGCATACTTAATCGATACCGTCGATTGACCCATAATTTTCAACCCGACAATTTTTACGAAAAAATATCGAAAAAAGAAAAAAAAATAACAAAACCGATAACAATTCAGACAAATACTCTCGCAGCGTGGTAGCTTCACGTTAATTTGACGTTTTATTACCGAGTTTATTCACTTCATGAATATTTGGGTTAATCGCTTTTATTTGTATTTACGCTCGCAACGTTTTTCAGACGCGAACAGTGCTACGAAAAAACTAGCGATAGCGCTGATTGATCAAAGAATGTTTCTTCGCTATCGATTCGGCCCCCGACGTCAAATTCAGTCGCGTCTCCGCGTAATATTTTTTCGAGTGATCATCTCGAGAATGAGTTCAAACCTGGATGTGCACTCGCAGTATCTTCAAATACCGGGTGAAAACTATCGAGTCAAAGGATGCATATACACGCATCTCGTATGCCAAGTTTGGAAAATAACTCACAGACGCGTTTGAGAAAACCCGATATTACTTCATCCGCTCTTCTCGTGGACTGCTGTACGACAGCGAAACTAACGAGATACCAAAGTCGATATATTTTTGTTTCCCGAACGGAAACTAACGACGTTAAATTTTCGAAACGCATTTCAATGCGCGAAACTAGGTCAATGCGAGATTAATGATTCGCGACGATAAAAACTCGCTAAGTGCACACGCAAAATTCATTTCATTAATGTTATTACGACTGTCTGATCATTTTACTGTTTTACAATTTCCGATCTTTTTATAAAAATTGTACTCTACATTTGATAAGGTATTTTCAAGCAATTCCACACACTCGAAACAGCTTTCGTGTGTAGAAATACGTTCGTTCGCACGGTATTTATTTAATATCCAACATTTTGACTTTCGCCTTTTCCACTCAATATGAAACTCGAATACTCATCGTATACCAACGTGGTGAGTATACAGGTATCGTATCGTTTCAAGGGCTCTTTCAAGATGACACGGATTCAGTTTCTTGAATGCATTCCTTAAAGCTTGCGTACATACGAAGCCGTGTATGTACATCCAAATTTTACAAAGACGAAACTATTAACGCCTTATCATGGATCGATTTCGTTTTATCGAGTATCAGTTATCGTCTTTCACGTTACTTTTCTTCGCGACATTTTTTAATTTCATCGCACACATAATACTTGACGGAATTTAGCTCAACTCGACGCGATGTCGGATACGTCTGTTACTTTGCGCGAACAAGAGCTTCCGAGAAGAAATTCCAAAAGCCGACGAGACAATTTTAGCACGTGAATCGGCTCAGGCAAAGAGATGTATAAACATTTTCACATAATGCGTTTGCCCCGTTTTTCCTCATTCAATGCGATTATAACAAAAAAATTTTGTGCAACATCAAACGCCGGAACTCGGGAGATCGCATTACGTCGATGTAGAGCACTCGATAATAACGCAGAGAGAAAAATTGTAACGAATTTTCCGTAATTATAGCCATCAAAGAGGTTCGCAGAGGTCGCTGATTTAATTCGCGCCCGGTTTAATGTCGCGGAAGTGATTTCGTAACGCGAGGGCATACAAAATATTTGTCGGGGGCAGCGGTGCGCGAGCCCAGAACGGCCACTTTAGTCCGGCCAAACGAGTCGGCGGGGACTTGAACGATATCGTTGTGCGCGGGCGCGCCTGTGTGTTATCCGTACATCTATGCCTCCGTTTATTCGAGCACGTACGATCGTCTGTCAAGAATCACGCAAACAGAGAATCACGACAAATTGTCGTGGCGAGGCCGACGCTCTCTCGGCATTGGTTATGAAAAAAATCCTATGCCAGAATTGCAGAAATCGTCGGTTGCGAATGTCGAAAAATCAACGTAATTACACCGTACGCATTTGCCGATGAGCGATGATTGACGTAAACACCGAAAACGAAAATACACGTAAAGGTCGCATTGAATTGACAGATAGCAATACAATTCCTACTATACGTTCGATAGGACACAACTCCAACCCCGTTCGCCCGATAAAGGGTCAATTTTCGTTCGCTTAATCAAAAGCTGTCTGCGATGAAGATTGCACGTGACTATCGGAATTAATTGAAAATAAAAAAAAATGTGACGCTAGGTACAACGGACAGTTGACACTGACGAAATGGAACAAAAATTGAATTCGAAAGCGATAGGCGAAGAGAATTTCTGTCCACGATCCGATTTTTAAATGTCAGTTTATTTCGATCTCGCGTATTCTCACTCTCTCTTTCTCTCTGATCCACCTCTTCGTCGTTCTTTCTCTCTCTCTCTCTCTCTCGCAGTTTTTAATTAGACTGTATTAATGTTATTTACAAACGAATCGGTTTTCATAACAAGCGTTATTTACAACTGGGATAAATATACAGACGTACGAGAAATGCGCACGAAATACCTTCGACGATAAAGGTGAAAAAAATATCGCGAAATTGGCGTTTTGACGGGCGCGTAGGCATGAGGCAAAAGCAAACGTTGCCACACTCCATTTTGTTTCGTTCGCTCGGTTCAGTACGGACGCGCGTCCACGAGACTAGCCGAACACACCGATTCATGGAAAGATGACGCACACTTACTTTCTTACACATGACACAGCCGGCCGGTCGCATCCGTCAAATCGTTCCCGCCCTAACCTCACTTTTTTTTATCCTCGCGCTCCTTTAATTCCTCGCCTCCTTTCTGTCTCAAAGAACGGTAGCACGAATTAGCGACACACCTGCTCACACCACTTCTACTCCGAAAGAAACAACGTAAATTTCATCGACGAACTCAATTCCGCGACAATTTAAAAATGGCGGTAACGACGCAACTTTCTTTTCCCGCACTTTTCTCTTTTCACTGAACTCCGAAACGAAAAAGAAAACTAAACGAACAGAACGCGAAACTCCGAGACCCCGGCTTCAATCACTACGCAGATGATTCAGTCACTCACGGAACGCGCAACAATCACTGAGATCTCACGAGCGAAGAAATCCTCAAGGACGAACTAACGGTCCGCTTTTGTTGTCCTGGTGCTTCGGACGATCACGTGGCCCGTCTCGCGCTTCCACGAAACTCCGATCGCGATTCGAGACGGCGAGAGCGAGCCGAGTGGGATCACAGAAAAAGAACAACACAAAAGGAGTACTCGAGCGAGGATTGGACCGACCCCGCGTACGAGTCTCCCGATTCGATGTATCGATCGTCGATCGCGAGATCGAGACAACTTCAAGGCAAGTGGACGCGCGATTCGACGCGTTTTGAAGAATCGAATGGAATTGTTGCGTGTTCCAGAAAAAAAATTATCCGTAAAGATTCCTCGATCGACTGCGCTCCGTGAGAGTGAATGAACGAATCGTACGAACGTGGTCACGCGCGCTCGAGGACTCCAGCGTAACTGAGACGCGCGTTTGAGCAGAGGTCCGCGCTCGCGATCGCAGCGCCCCCTCACGGACGCCATGCGTACTTGGCCCCGTCATCCGGCTAGACGCTGATTTTTTCTCTCTCGTTTTCTTCCCTGCTCTCCCCTCTCTCCTCTTTTGCTTTTCGCGGCGTGCACACATGCCCTCTCACACAAACACCATACGGATACACACGGACACAAATAAGCGCGCGCAGTGAGGACGAGGCGTCACGTTTTCATCCATATCGGGAATTCTTTCAATAATACCTCTTTCATTAAGACGAATTAATTCACGGTCACGTGATAAGGGAACAAGCACAAGAATGCTTTGATAGTTTTCGGATCGTTGATTGTCAACGTCTTCGCATTGTCTTACGTTATTTCGCTCTGATTATTTTGGTGCGGTAACGAGCGCGTATTCGTGTCGCGGGGGACGCATGCACCGGGAATCGTTGCCCGCGCGTTCTCTCCA
Source organism: Goniozus legneri (assembly GCA_003055095.1). Classification (NCBI taxonomy): domain Eukaryota; kingdom Metazoa; phylum Arthropoda; class Insecta; order Hymenoptera; family Bethylidae; genus Goniozus; species Goniozus legneri. Next base: position 31,539 of record NCVS01002365.1, read on the forward strand.
TATGAGAAGAAAAATTTCGAACAATAGAGAAAATGTAAATACGAACGCAACGAGATCTAACGTTTAAAGCAATTGTATTAAAGTGCAGGCGCGCGTGTTCGTGCCCCCCCCCCTCCCCCTTCCCCTCTCCCCTCCGAAATACTCCAAATTCCGAATATAATGCTCAAATTCGTATCGGAATACTGATGAGAGAGCGATACCGCGCGGAGAGGAGAAGCGCTGCGCGGATCCCGACTCGCGGCAAATAAATGCGCGTATTTTATGCCGAAACGTGAGAAAGTAGTGATTGGCTCGCATAATGGGTATTAAAGCGTTGAATAATACAAACGCGACGCTGCCTCGCGTACGACAAATTAGCGCTCGTTTTATCGAGGACCCTTCCTTGACGGCTTCCTGCCAAATGACGAAGGGTGTGGCATCGGCCAAGTTCTCGTTTTTTTCCCTCGTTCGTTCTATGTGCGCGCACGCAATAGGCCGACGCAGAGAGGGAGAGAGGGCACAAAGCGGACTGTCGAGAGACAACTATGAACATCATTTATTAGCGGCAATTGAGTTAAATTATGTTTTATTCGGCTCGTTCCCTTCCGACCGCTTACACGGCTCGCGCGGAATGCGATTACGCGTCTTCTCGTATTACGCGCGTATTTGTATCACTCGCAGAGATCTCGTTGTCGATTGTGTACTATCGACTACTTTTGTGTTTTCGACTCTTTGTTAGCGACCATGAGTGTATTTTTTTTTCTCTTTGTTGCATAAAGCGCCACCCTGGATCGCTCCACTTTTCGAATTAGTTTTGCGGGATCGAAACTCTTGAATTTTTATACCCGCGAGGTTTTCATCTTACCGTTTAATGCAACGTGTACGTATATGTCTATAGCGGTGGGAAAATATGTATGATGACTAATTCGAGAAAGCTATACTAATATGAGCATTATAACGGATGATCAAATTTCCAAGCCTTTCGTTAAAAAGAGAGCTCTAACATCCATTACGACAGATTAGTTGAATAAGCCGATTGAATAATAGGAAAGTGAAATATAATAACTCTATAAATCGTATTTTTGCAGGAAATGTTAGCTATTTTGCATTATGAAACTCCTATTCCTAACAAAGATGTTAACATCACTTGAGCAGAATGTTTGATCCTCTGAAACACGAAGTATTATTCGCATATTAGATACCTGAACGATATCTCACACTACGTCATTCAATATGTAATGGTAACGAACGACCTGAACGTGATGAGAATGAAAAAATGAATTACCAAGTGATCCTTAATGAAACTTTTGCACTAGAAAACGTTACGGTGATTTTTCAGCTTTGTCCTATTCTCGTTTCCTCGTGTGACAAAGCTTAGCGATATATAGAAAGTAAATACAACGGAGAGAAAACATTTATATCAAGAACCGTGAAAAGACATTTGTTATTAGAAATTGCAATTTTATAGTACAAAAGACTTTTTATTACTCAAACTGTACCAGTTATTATATGACCAATATTTATTGATGATATTTTTTACTGTTAAGAACTTTATTAAGCTATGAGTTAATAATCGTTATACTTTCTCATAGAAGAAGTCATTCCTAGAGATTTACCGTTTCGTCACAATTGATTTGTCCTTACACCTTATTGTTTCAGAGGAATAAATTAAACAAATGCGGACAATGCCATACGCGTTGAGCCTGAGAAAACTCGAACTCCTTTGTTTATATAAATTCAATACTCTGGCCTAAAAAAATGAAAATCCTTTTCTGAATTAAGGCAACTATTATGAAGTTTTTAATAAAAGTAGTACATTGATGTAAAGAAAAATGCTGCTAATTATGAGATATCTAGTTTGGAATAAATTATATCAAATAAAAATTCTTTCGCGATGTAACTTATATTACTAATCAAAAGAATTTTTTCTCCAATTATAAATTAAGTCATGAAATCTCAGAATTTTCTTTATAAAATAATATAAAAACATCTTGTTACTTGAGCCATTGATAATTAGGTTAACGTTCAATTATTAATCGTCTGATATTACAAAAGACAGAGTTACGTGGGAATTACGCGCAGTACACCAAGGCTATATGAATTAATTATATGAATAACATGGTAATATTCGAAATGCATAATCCCAAACGAAAATAAGTTCATAAATGATAAAATTGATTTTGGATATACTTTATTCATTCAACAAAGCAATCAGGTATATTTAGTTACATTTATGCAGATGCACAAGCATAGTGTAGTTACACAAAATTGTTCTTATTCGTTCATAGATCATACTTTCTCGCGCTTAGGATTGTGGTCCCAAAAATAACGAAAAGGTAATTAATGAAAACACAAAAGAATCATTATAGACTTTTACTTGCGATTATATGTATATGATGATTTCAACCTAAAACTCTGCGTATAAATAGTATCGACACAAGATCTCTTATTAGGCTTACAGAATAAGAGCCCGTATAGTGTACAGTTAGTGTCAGTTTTTCATTTAGAGTTGTGAATCAGGTAACTTTATTAATATTACACATTCATTTGTGACGCGTTTCGTTCATTGTCCAGTATTTTTTTATTGTTTTTTTTTTTTTATTTTCGTATATTTATATAAGAATATCTACATGCTGCTGCTAATACCGAGCTCTGTAATTGCAGCCTGAATGTGTTCATCTAACGGTTCGTTCACATTGACGTCGCTATGTTGGTAGCCATTGAGAAAGTAACATGTGCCTGGTGTATTCGCTGGCATCTCCTTGGGTAGATTGTCTTTGGTCCGCGGTTCCAAAATAAATCCTGATCTTTGAATCAAGCACCTGTGAAGTCAAAATTTACTCGTAATTTTTCATATCGATAGGTTATCATAAAATTAGGTATTTCTCAAACTTACATGTACGTTGTTGGACTCACGTTGACGCGAAGTGGTTCGCTAGTAGATTCAAATTTATTCGCCAACGTAACATTATGGCCAAATAAGCAATATCTGGGCATTTTTTTACCAACCACTCCGGCCAGTACCATTCCGGTATGAATACCAATGCGCATCTGAAAAATTATCATACCATAGTGAAGAAGTCAACAATTTCATTTGTGCTGAGCTTTAATTTATTACTTTATCAGAATTATCATTTTGAAAAAATTTTACTATTGCGTTGTAACAAAAAAATCAATCACCAAAATTTTAAATCGATATCATCTACATCGGAAATAATGAGAACGAAAGCGTATTCAATCTCGCGTAGCTTACTTCAAAACTTAATAAAACTGCAAGATAGCCTCCTCTTCTTTGCGTCGTATGGGATACTTGTTATCGTGAACGCGAAACACTTTAAATGGGAAAAGTTTTAATAGTCTTCGAGTTAAGAATAATAAACAATCAAACACTTTCTTATGAGAAAAATGATTATGAAGTTCGTAGGTGTGGCTCATTTCGAAAAATGATCAATTATAATGGCTAATGTTCATTTCATAAAAAGTTCATTCTAATATCGATTTACATTTATGTCAAGAAATTAAATGAAGAAACCGCACTTATACCGATTAAGTAATCGAAGGTTAATTAATTCCCGTACCTTTATTGGTTTACCGTCATGTGTCAAGTGCTGAGAACAGGTCTGTATCATCTTTAATGCCATCCATGCGATCTGATGAGCGTGAGTATTTGTATTTCGATGAAGACCACATGCAACACAATAAGCATCCCCAATGGTCTCTACCTAAAAAAGTAAAAAAAAACTTTATACAATAGCATTTCATATTAAACTTTATATCTACTTTTTGTTCAAATTTGACACACAGATCCGTAGATGACATAACATAAACTCGACGTATGTGGGAAACAGTAAATAGCAGGGAAACGTATCCAATATCATTTTGAAAAAAAAAACACAAATATAAAGTTGCAATTTTATTCTGAAAACACGAATATTGTTGTCTGTATAGCTTCATTCGTAACATCGTTCACAACGCTCCATTTTACGAGCGACCCTTCGAATAATGATATCGTAAAAAATAGATTAAGGTAGTATGGTTTTATAGACGTATAAAATACAGCTACCTCGCCATGTAGTAATATACAACCACACAGTAGGACGACTGTTTGTAAACTACTACTTCACTCGCATCCAAATTATTTCATATTGAACGGTCAAACAAATAAATATTTCTGAAAAATTCATTCATTGATGAGTACTTTTTTTTATCATAATACGGTAACATTCATACTTGCGAGCGCGCAATGATAAAACGTATATATTTATCCGAGGAACATATGGTAAAGTAGATGTCTCGCTACTCAGATGTCGGTAAAAAAGATTCTTAACAAAGAGTTCGTAATTTAGTTAATAGAAATCGCCACTATCACGAATTGAATGACAAAAATAGAAATACTACACAAGAATAAGGATTTCTATTTTATAACTGTTGAAATGAATACCTTGTACACATCAAGTTGACCACAAAATATGTCGAATTGTTCGTATAAATTCTGAAGCATATTAATAACCATCATTGGTGTAGCGGTAGAACAAATTGCTGTGAAGCCAACGATATCGCTAAAGAGCATGGTAACGTCCGGGTAAGTTTTCGCCTCGATCGCTTCACCTGCAAAATCCAATAATATTAACACAATTAAGGCATTATGCCAGTAATAAGAGCACTTTTGTGAGCATAGTAAAGCAAACTAGGAGAGAACGCGATGCGAAATATTATTATCGTTGGGAACGTTCTTCGTAAACGAAATTTGTTTTTTACACAAAGTATCGTTATATGTAAATTGAGTCGATGCGGACATATAATCACATTCGTTTGTTCATCAGAATAGTAACTGCATTAGTAAATATACGTTTTTTTTTTTTTTTCAAGAATAAAACTACGGTAGTTTCCAATTCAACTGAACAGTATGAAATTCGTAAATCATTAAATCGAAACTCACCTAACCATAATCGTTTTGCTATATCTGGTGGGAATATCAAATGAAGTAAGCTGACGTTTTTTTCCCTTTCTGCGTCAACGGCTCTATTGGTTTCTTCTATGGAACTTTTCAGTTTATCCATGCGTCTTCTCAAACCATCCTATACGACACAATACATATTTTGATTAATGACTTGATTCATTATGATACGTCGAAAGATCGATCTTGAGATTATTATATGTACTTGTGCTCTTGCTTGTTCTCCAACAAGAATGACGTCTCTGGTAGCATCATGAAGTGGGATGTCAGAGATGAAAAGACCTCTTCCAGTCAATCCCTCCAAGCCATTCAAAAAAGGAGAGCTGACAAATAAAATTGATTCCGATTCAGGACAGTGTACCATTTGGCCTTTCATCTCCAACCCCTGAAAAAACACGAAATACATTTATGTAATAGAGAAATTAATCTACCGGGGAAATTGTCGAAAAATAAATCGCAGATTATCGCAAGAGAGGTGCGATCGGAAAGCAGCATAATCTGTAGCTTAAACAGCGCGGACTTGTACAACATTACGGATAAAGTAAATCCACTCGTCTGAGTAAACGTATACGCTCGCACACACGTAAACATGCAGAGGACATACCTCCGCGGGGTATTTATCGACGCCGTGGGGTTTCTGCAGGGCCAGAACAAATGGCGTATTCGCTCGCTTCAGTATCTCGTGAAACGTTAATGTGACGCCACGTGGTCGAGTGACAATGAAGTAAGTTGAGATATCACGTCCCAAGAGGTTTAGATGCTGGCCGAAGATCCTCATGAATCCAACGCCGAGCTGGACTATTTCCAATTGTCGATCGACAACGAAATGCCAGGGGAAGGCCTTACAGAAGCTCGCAACCCCCATTCTTAAATCTGTGGCTTCGGTGGATAATGGTCGAAATGGGGATGGCTCCGCTACGAATTCGTCATCGTTGTCTAACTGCCCACTGTAACGTTCCGGTGTAATACGATATCTAGAAATACAAGAGTTGTTAGGATAGTCGTAACACGATATGCTCGAGTCGGGAGCAAAAATAACTCGTTCCTATTGCATTACTGTCAATAGTCGAGTGTGAAATAATATGGGCTAGGAAAAAAATTGCCTACTCAGAGTGAAAGTCGCGAGATGAAAACGCTCTACATTGCTTTACTCCGAAGAATGGAAGTTAACGACTTACCTAAAAAATTTCGTATTATAGGGATCTGGCAATATGTACACATCGGCTTTGTCGTTATAAAATTGCCTAGCGATAGCCTTGAGGCTACCGACCAGTAGGTAGGCGATGGACGGGTGGTCAGTCGTGAAATGAAGCTCCACCGCTTCGGGGGTAGCGATGCAAACGAATTCCGCCTCAGCGTCAGTTCCGGACTGATGCTGTACGACATCGTTAACGCCATCGAGGGTGGTCAGAAAGGCCGTCAAGTCATTTCCGAGACAGCGAAACGCTCGTTCCAGAAGGCCCACGCAAGCTGTGGATATCAGCTGCTGACCAAGATGGTCCAGTATGACATTGGCTTCGACATCTGCGAAATTCAATAAACATTCGTCAGTATACGATTTGGATAGATTGTTAAATTTGATAATTCGTATTATTTATCTCAAAATGTCTCGCGAATGCTCTTCCCATATTCTATAATACACGATATCGATGAAGTCATTCGGAAAATATCGTACATTGCTTTATCGTACCGAACTCTGACCAATTGATTGACTCTCATTTTTTCTTGTCTTTTTAACAGCGAAATCGATGATCACACGCTTAGGTGAGCGGTCAATCATGACTTTTGCGTTGAACTTGGGTTGGTAAGCCGCGACTCGTGCATTGGGAAAGAGGGAATATCGAATCGATCGAAGAGGAAAAAAAATTGACGTTAATCGTCGCGCATCTTGAATTTAATTATAATAATCAATTTTCAGTTGTCAGAGTTATCTCGCCGCTCGCGAGTGTAATTGGGTTATCGATCTATGCTAGGCGAAGCTGGCGAACTTTCGACCCCAGTTTGAGTATGTGTATACGTATATCTACGCGCCAATATACATACACTCGCGTATGTATGCAGCTACGGATGGATGTATGGGTAGCTGTAGCGAAACGACATTGACGCTTCGAATTCCCACGGGTTCGCTCCCAGGAGTACAGTACCTGTGCGATTCGAGCGATTCCGAACCAACAATTATCAAAGCTCCGATATTTGTTGGTCTCGCTGGCCGGTACCGTACACCGGTCAATTTATTTTCATCACCGTCGATAAACCGAGAGAAAGAGAGAGGGAGAGGGAGAGAGAGAGTCTCGGAGAAATACCGAAAACACGCGATCGGGCCCGCGATGACGCGTAGATATTTTAGGTGAAGTAGTTCGCGAGCGTGCGATATCGAAAGTTGATGATACGCGGGACGGTGGAAATGGCGCGGAAGTCGAGCAGAGTCTTTCCTTGCACCCTAGTTCGCGTATAATGCACGCGACGAGCCGTTTCTCGAGAAACGAGAAATCTCCTCTCGTGCGCGAAACGCAAACCATACGAAGCGACTGGGTGTTTCGTCGGCCGAGCGATAACGTCGCCGGAACGTTCCGCAAAATGTTGAGATTACGAGCCGAACGTATCCCCGAGTTTCCGGACTATTGACGGCGACCGTTTGAATCCACTTAATGGTATTACATTAGAATTGTACAGCAAACTCGCTCTTCATTTGCTCTGCTATAATGTAGAAATACGGGAGGTTTATGCCTCTCACGGGGTAGTCGCACGCGAAAGAGTTTACACTGTATTAACCTCTCACGGTATAACCGTGTACATTCCGTATACGCGATGTAAATATACGGGAACTATTCGCTCGTGAATGCCTGCCGCGCCGTGAATAACTGATAATACGAAGTATATGTCTCTGGCGATTGGCTCGCTTACTTCATTAGCCACACAAACATTGCCGATAACGAGCGACAAATCATCCGACGAAGAACGTACCTCGGCGAGGTCGCGTGTTTTTCGCGCGAAGGCCGACCGTTGACGAGGGTGGCGGGTATTCGATGGCGCATTTGCCCATGCGATTATTCTATATGCATACCGATTGTGCTATGTGATTAATGGGACGTACGCGATGCATGCCCGGTGTAACACAGCACTTGACGATCGAACGCAAATTAGGTTAACACACCCTTGAAGATCAAGGAGGAAATAGACGTACAACATACCGCTGGTGTTTGCGAGAAATGCCCAATCCGATTGACGGATCGTCGGTATCTGTGATTGGGAACTCGAGGGGGCTCGTCCAACAGCGGATTTCCGAGATTGGGCGTGTATTGTTTCGAGCGGGTCGGAAAATTCTTGAGGTATTGTCAACGGAAGGGGATATCGTTGCGAAAACACGAAAAGAAACATTATTTGTTGTATAAATATTTAAGTTGATACGAAGCTGTGTCGAGTGAACAGTTTATCGTGTAGGTAAGTAAAACGAAACTTATCGGTTATGGTGAGCTGGTATGACACGAAAACGATAAATTTTAATTAAGCCTTCAGCATGCTCAGCATCTTCAATTCGCGAGAGGGAATTATTTCAAGAGTGAAGTAGAGCAAATTTAGACTTTGAAGTTTATAAGTACTTGGTCGTGTTTTCGATAGAATTTTCTTTCCATTCATTTAACCTTCTGATCAAAAAAAAAAAAAATACGTGAAATAAAAATCTAGTATTTTATTCAGAACGAACGTTAAACAAGCTACGAAGTACGAAAATAACTACTCAACTACAATATTCCAATTTACGAGGTATTTCACATGACAGTCTGCAAATTTAATTCTCCCATGCAGAATTCAAACCAGGTAAATCCATCTCACCAATCCGCAGCATTAGTCGCGTAGTCCGACGGATAAATACGATTCGCCATTTGATTAAAATTGATGGTACTAAAGGACTAAACAAGATGACGCATGCGTAATTGCCTGATAATATGTGCAATGAGTTAAAACTGTCTACACTGTGTGTTTGCTGTCTGTTTGTGTGGGTATGTGCAAGATCGTTGTTAATGTCAAAACAATAGAGTTATATGACAGAATTATATTCCGAAATGTTTGCAAATAGCTACTTTTGTATCGCACTAAAAATTGCTATTAAAATACTCTCATTTATATGAATTCTGATTAATGTCGTATTACTCGTACTACTATTCTCGTACTATTATTCGTATGATTATGTTATTAGTCACAGGATTATACATATACGTTTCAACTTCTGACGTATCGCATAGGACATATCGAGACAGGGGGATTCATTGATCATCTTAGAGCCCCACAACTACTAATTATCCGACGGTGGACTAAACGCGTGACGTTGCGCGAATAGCATTCGGCAAAGCTCTACCGTGTCGGAGTTGCCGTGCGACCTCTCCAGCCCTTCCATATACGCGATAACTCACACACGCACACACGTTCGAGGGAATGCTGGTTTGTGCGAACCCGAGAAGGGTCGAACGAAGTCGGGGTTCGATAAAACCTCGTGGAGAATCCGCTTCCTCCCAAATCGTTATATTCGCGAACCGTTTTGATATTTATACAGGCGAAGAGATGGAAACACGTTCGGGGATTAGCGGGGAATTCATCCATTTTAACATTGGTAGGTACATGATGTATGCGATGTATATTATACCGTCAATAACATACGAGATAATTTTATTAACTTTGGACACGTATGGACGAATTATCGATGCGTGTAAATTACATTCATGAATATTGTACGCGAGAAGAAAAGCAGCCCGTAATCGAGATAAATACGGCCATGTTTTATGTCCGACCGCGTAGCAGAGTTGGTCGAGACCTATACCATCCACATTTTCTTCCTCTGTTTTATATGTAGTCGAGCTATACGTACGGCAGAAGTAGGCACGTGTGTAAATGATGATAGCGTAACGGTGGCACTACTGAAAAGTTATATTATCCGCAGCGAGGCGTCGCGACGTCGTTCGGTCGGGACGTGGCGAGAAAAAAAAAACAGCGGAGAATCGACTGAAAGATCAGGATGGGAACGAGAGGGGAAAAAGTTTTGGACAGAAAAGTAGTATGAATCGACGGGCGCGTAGAAAAAAGTCTTGAAAAATATACCGGAGAGCGCAAACGAGCGTCGACGACGTACCAACGTTAATGTAGCGAACTCCTGTATAATCGTTTTTCATCGACGTATTTCCTAACTGCCGACGGAATTATTCTCGAGAATCGACTTCGGTAGACGAAACGCGATGATATTTTTTTCTAGGATAGCCTAAATTGCATGTTGACCTTAACTGAGTTTTCGTTTGCCGGTGGAGATTATATGTAGTAAAAAACGCGGTTTTTTGCGCGGAGTAGTAATTTTTTGGTAGATAGCTTTCATCCAAATCAATGCAGGTTTCTCATTTGTATTCACGTATAAATAGACTTAATTCAATTTGTTTTTCGTGTATCATTTAAAACAAATTACTCGCGTAATTGCATTGATGTAAATCAACCTATTCATTAGCAAATTAACTACTTTCGAATATTAAATGCAATTAAGGCAGAAACTTGAAAATCGAATTTGTCGACAACAAAAAAATTCAAAAAGGACAATATTAAAGTTATATAAATATACCCGATTATTGCCGATTTAATATTTTAATTGATTTATAGAATATTAAAATAAAAATTTAATATTCTAGAATCGGTAGGTATAAGCCTAATTGCTAAAAGCGAAGCCTGCAAAGTCGTGCATAATTATCAGACTCGAGGAGATAATATTTCAGTAATAAGGCTTCTGAAAATAACAAGGGGTTAACGATTCTCGATCAGTCCTAAACTGTGTTGTTCAACGAATACCATTTACGTCCCAATAAATCGTCTCGTTAAAACTTTACAGTCTTGTTTATACGAAGTCATCCTTACCGCAGTCATAATTCAACGTTTCGTAAATATCCTCCAATAGATTGTAATTCTCTTCTATTTGAACATTGGACAGGAGTTTCTCTCTGAAACAAAAAAATATCCCTCCAGATATCTTCCATTTCTCTGTTTCTTTTCATCGACTTACATGTGTACATACGAGTTTCATTTTATAATGATCAAATTCATAGCGTACGATTTTTGTCAAAGTTACTGTATACTTTATCGATAGCTATACTTACAAAGATACTAGCGTTGGTAATGGTATATCTGCCGTGCCTAATAGAGCCTCTAACGCCACGGTGACTACTTCATTCTGCAATCAAAACAAAAAATAAGAAAAGCCATTTTTCGCGCTACGAATTTTCAATACTTGGTTAAAAAATCAATGACGAATAATAATTGAAAAATTGAAAATACATTGTTTTAAATTTATGAGCATATAAACGCAATAATTCGACTAGAGGTTGAAAGAATTATCGTTCCATTTGTTTCGTGTTGTGAGAAAGAGCGATTATCGTTCAGGGAATACATAATGTCCGAGCATGCAATGCTGTGTACTCTTGGTCATCGATTCTTAATGAGGTTCGCGTCGAAATTATCCATTTGTTAATCTTTCGAATCGAATCGGATCGAAATTTATTGCGTTTTTATTGCTCATCACTCTCGAAATACGATCGGAAAATACAGAAATAAGCTTTAGTTTTTTCCATTTCATATTTTCTGAAACGTTCATTTTTATACGATCGACACATTGGAGAACAATTCTGAAAATAATAAAACAAGTTGCGATGATAATAAAATGTAGATGACGCAAAATTTTCATACAAAAGCAAATTATGCTATTGCGTTCAACAGGTTAAAAATAATGATGTCATTTTCTATAAATGAAGCGACGTGTGTAGCAAAGATTCCATCGTTACAATATTCGCGTTTCTCTAAGATAAAAATTTCGAAGCTCGCAACCAATAAGTTGACCGACATAACGCAACGATATTCCGAACTAATTATTTGTCAAGTTCGACTAGCTAGTATAGTAAGTCACTTCCGAATAGCGAAGTTACCTAGAATAGACGATCTACAAAGGGGTAACTTTTCATTGTTCTCGCAACAACAGATTCCAAGTTAATATCGGCGGACGGTGTTCACGAGAAGCTGTTTTCTTCGTCCCGAGTTTATAAGTTCGCGTGATTCACTTATCCGCTCCTTCTTCTGTTTCCTTCCTCATAAAACACATTTGCCGTTGTTATTTCACCAAAAGCGCGAAATGACATACAATCCATATGTATTTTTTCCCTTTTTCATATTAATGAATGGCGAGGCGAATGGATTGACAATACCATACGATGAAGTTTACTCTTCCGTGCACGGGAGTACATCGACGGAGGTCAAAATCGATAGAGGTTCCCGCCAGGACAACGACGGTGTAGGTCAGCCGTCCACCTTTGAAGGTTAAGAACATTTCTGTGATTGCTACAGTTTGTACCACTCGCTACGGTCCTTCCTCTTTTTCCCAACTTCAGCCGTATGTCTTTTCGTATTCCTCGGGTTAGATGGATCGGGAACATCGAACTCGATCCTCGAATCTCATTTCGGGATAACGCCGAAAGATACTCGGCCTTCCACGAGAATTACAAGTTGCGCACCGCACGCGAGTTTTCCGATATTCCTCGCCTCGCCGATTAAAAATTCAGTAGAGTAAGATAGAACATGGCAGTCGAGATATCCGAAAACCCCAAAAGCGATGATCAAGCCGAATTCGCCGTGGCGTGGGTTATCATAATATTTAAATACACTTCGAATTCGGATTTGTCCCACTGCTATATTGACCCAGCGGCTTCGATAGATTCCTCGGTCCTATGGAATATTCCACCGGTATTCCCAGCTTGTGTAAATAAGGAGAGAAAAGAAGGAGAGATAAAATTTCTATATAATTGACGTTAACTTTATCGTCGACGGTTCGTCACGTCTGATATATAGGGATTGCACGTTCGCGTTCTACGGGTTTGTTATCCGTCTCCGCTTCAATTCATCAACGCGGCAGAATTAATTTCGAAGCACCTCCGCCCGTCGAGGCACGGATATATTCATACCGTTGGATCGTTATAATAACCCATTCCGCCGGTGGAACGGAACAAGCGCGCGCGCGCGTCCACAGCGACAGGGAATGCAGCCAATATTTCCATTTCATCAGATGCTTTTACGAAAGAGCGATCGCGTATTTGTCCAGAGACGACGCGCGATGCCGAGTGAAAGAGAGCTCGCTCGCGGATAAAGAGACTGTTACCCGAATAAAAAGGAATCACCGACAAAAGAAAGGGGAGCGAAGAAGAGCTCCCTCTTCTTCACAGTTCGCGAACTGAATTACCGCACGGTCTCGCGCTTCGACCCAATCATATTTCTCATGAAAGGGCAATTAAATGAAGTGCTCAAGATAAAAAATTAAAAGTTCCCTCCTTTCTACTTCCTCGGTCCCGGAGCGAACGAGGGACAAGCGGTTGCTGGCATGTGAAATAAGTTCGTCGATCTCGAAAAATAGATGGAGTGTCCTTTTCGCGAAACGCGAAAAGTAGTAATAACGGACGCGATGTCGTAACGCCGATGACTTTGCACTTTGGCGGTGTTGCGGTGAAAAACGCCAGGTCTGCGGGCAGATGCTTGCGGGACAATAAGCACCGATCGATCTTTCATTTTCTGCGAAATGCCACAGGAGAGTGCCATAAGAATTTCGAGAGCGTTAAATGCGGAAGAGTCAAGGGGTGAAAAGGCTTTCGACAGTCTTGCGAACCTCCAATTTCACGAGTGCTTGCACCTGCGCTGCTTCAAACTGATTCCAGGGATGGAGAAATAAAAAGGAATTCCGTTTCGATTACTAATCTAAGTTTTTTCTCGTCCAGAGAAGAATTATTCCAATTCCAAACGAGCTCTAAACTTTTCTGATTTGGCTCGGCAATTCACTTCGGGCGAAACTCAACGTCGTCGCGTTCTTTCTTTCTATTCCAATGCGCGTACGTGGGTATACAGCATTGAGGATCGAGCCTAGCACAATACGCGCGATTTAGGAGAGACTTCGGGTTGAAAAAGGCGAGCGGAAGAATTCCACGAATACCGCGGAAACCTGATTTCCGGTAATGCGGTTAAGTAACGAAGTTGCGATCGTGTCCATCCGATGTTACGAGTGACGCCAACGGACGTCTACGCTCCAATCGATCGCGTCCCGAGTCTCGGCAATTCCAAATTCGCGTACGTTCCGTACTGCCCTATCGGCAATTGCTTCATTGTCGAAACTCGATTGAGCGATATACGCTGATCCGAGCGCAGCTATTTCAATAACTTTGTTAGAAGGAAAAAATTCTATTCCCTCCTCCGTACTACACCTGGTCTCACGATATACGTCGGAACGTATATTCGCGTTTATCCCAGTGAAAAATGGCTCGAAGAAATTGCCGCTGCGTATTGCGGGCTCCTCGGCTCTGATGAGTTATCGAGAAAAATTAACTTTACCCGCTGATAAGCGAGCGGATATAATTTCCACGCCGGTAGTTTCGAGTTCCTGTCGAAACCACGTTCCGAATCCCGGATGATATCCTTCCACTTGAATTTTCCTCCCCTTTTTTTATTTTCACCCTCTCCGAACCGATCGGAATTCCTCGTGGGCTATATGAAGATTATATGGATGGAGTTGGCGCGGAATCAACGCGAGGAGGATTCGCACTTGTGCGTCGACAGGATCGATTACCGCTAATGGGTCGGATGGGAGAAGCACGCGTTATGTAAATGCACCGTTAGGACTCGAACTATAATTTTTTCTTAATCACACAACAGTGGCCTCTAATTGATTCGTTAGACGATAGATCAAACATTATTCACGATATGGATATATTACGCTCGAAGCACGCATATGTATGTTTTATTCTCGCCAATAAAGGGAATCGTCATAAAACAGACTTCATTTTACTCCCGGGCTCTTTATGAAATCTCCGATGGAATTCATTCTTGAGAACAAAATGCATTTTACGATGTTGATTTAGAGCTGTATGAATTACAAGTAGAAATTTTTACGTATAACGCGCAGAGAGGATTCATCGCCGGTTTTAGCATTAAAACTTACTTTCTGCATGAGAAGTGCGCCATTAAAACTCGGTTTATGTAATTTCGATTTTTGTTCTCTGCTATTTATACTGTTTCATGGTTGTTTACTGTTTTCGTACAGATTTTACGATTTTTTTTAAAATTATTATTTAGTTTCCTGCGTGTATGGCCTTAATCGAGCTAAACAAAATGCATCTAGTTTCCACGACAGAAGTAAAATATAAACAGAAACATTTCAACTCGGCAAACTAGTGAACTGTGCCAACCTGACGTATACTTTACTTTTTACGAATAGATTAATGGGAGACAGTTTTTACGGTGTGGTTTCATGGCTAAACTTTTGTGATAAAAAATACCGTTCCCGAGCATGAATTTTTGTTATTTGTTCTACCGTTCCGTGACAATTTATTCGACTTATTTTTAGAAGCAGATAGAAGTATCTGTCGTGCTTCACCAAATATTCCTAATATGCAATTCAATTATTTCAAATAAACCATTGTTGAGTAAAAATCAATGATATTTCATTTGACTCTATTGTTTCTTATTAAACGCTTCTGGCAATCAACAAAAGATCAAAAGAATTTTGAAGTAAAGAATCCAGCTTCTCATTTGAAGAACATTTCTTCTGCTGTTTGTATCAAGACCTCTTTCGCCAGCCCTTGAAAATGTAAGAAAACGGTCAACAACAGAATAAAGTGAAATGGGATTGTGAGGTAACGAACAAAATTTTATTTCGACGCAATTGAATTCTCCAACTCCGAATATAGTCGAATTTCGTTGTGAATCGAATTCAATAAAATTCGTAGCGAGGGTTGGAGGGTAGAAATGTTTTTGAATCCTGCTTTATATTAAAAAGGGATTCACGCGAGCGTCAACACGAATGTCTCTAATTTTTCGGCTCGTTAATCGAGGAGGAAGGTACGGACGAATCGTGGGAATGAATTCCGACGTGACAACTCTGTCCCGCTATCCATCATGAAACATGAAATTCCTCGAGTCTTCTCCCCCATCCGTAGACTTTTTGTTTTGACAGTTGAATGATGTCTTGTATGAAATACATTCAGTATATGTGGAGCTATTTATGTTGAACCTGTATGTGGTATGAATTTTTTGGTTCAATGATTCTACATAGAATATAAAACAAGAAAAAAAAACGATTCTCTCATTTTCCCCATTTTCATGAAAGCTTATTTTAGTTTCTCCAAAATTATTTTTGCAGAAGGAATCAAATACGGAAAATTAATTTTTATTTCCTTCATAAAAGCTAAGATTTATTTAATTATTATTTGCGTTTTTTCTTCACAGTCGAAACAGATCCGGCTTAATTACAGGTGGCAAACAAGCATGTAGAGAACGAACGTATTTAAATAACCAATAAAAAGTGCCGAATGTGCGATTTATTTGTTCTCCGAATATCGACCAAGGCTATTTTTCAGAGTGCTATACTTTTACGCTTTTTTTTTGTTATTATTTGAACGATATTCCGACCGCAGTTATTGGTTTCGTTATGTCCCGCTGAATTTAATCACAACGGATTACTCTTGACCCTTCGTCCTGTATGAAAAATCCACCAAAAAAGCTCTTTGGTCTCAGGCAAATTTGTGTTGTTCGATTTTACCTGAAGCTCATACGTCAAAAATGTGAAAAACGCATCCAGCAGAAAATTCTGATATCTTCTATTCTGTGTTCGATATGCAAAATTTTATCTTGACATCGATTTCAGAACAAAAGGAACACTTGAATCATCACTCGCTCTTCACAAACGCCATTTCGCAGCTCTTACACGTCAATATGTGAAAAAGATTTTTTTTTCTAGGAGTGTCACGCCGTTGAATAATACGTATTTTTGTTGAGAAGAAAACTACATTATGTTATAGGTATATAATGTATGGATCTCTATGACGAGAATACGAGAAAGATGAAGATAAAGTGAGATAGACAAAGAATTGGGACGAAGAGGGTGTATAGAGTAGAAGCTGAAGAGTTTTAGAGCTGTGAAAATTAATCAGTCACACATCCATCATATCTTTGCAAACGTCAAGCATCGCGAGATTAGAGAAAAAAGAACATTCGCGTGTATATAAAATTCGATCAATGCATTTTCGTAATAACCAGACGCCGTTACGGTAAATTGGTATATATGTATAAAAAAATAACGCACAGTAAACGCTTTTGGTGCGCACGAAACATTAGCCCACACGCTCCACTCGGGAGAGATACAGTGTTATCGATTCGCTTCATTTTTCTACACCTCTTTTTTATTTTTTCATTTTTTTTAATTTTTTCATCACTTTGGTGCGAAACTCGGTAGAATTTCTTGATTTACAGTGATTTCATTATCCCATGATGATCAACAATTATTCAAGAGTTGATTAGGAAAACGACAATATGAATATTCCTGACGTATAAATAATTATTCCATTCGATTTCATTCAGTATTGGTCGCAAATGTTTATAATTACATTTTCGTTAAGTTAACGTTAAGAAGTTCATTTACAGATGACTGTTCAAACAAAAAAGGGGAAACAAATGGAAGAGAAACTGCGAGGAATTTACCGGTACGAGTAGAATTTAAACGAAGCGAGTGAAATGCCTGGTTAGATTGTAGTATAGGTAACCATTCTGTTTAATTTTCTCGATCGGGTAGGACAGCGTAATCTATTAATGCACGTTTATGAGACGAGCTTAGGATACCGTCGCCTCAGGTATTTTCCAACGGACGCCTCCTGGTCCTTAGTACGACGACGCACACCGCTGCCCTCGAGGACACGACGGCACAGTAAAGGGAAAACCGCTTCCGGTCTTGGAGGCTTTTCGCTGTCTCTTCTCTCTCGCCCTCTTTCATCGCGTCCTTCCTCAAACGCTCGTTTCTTTTATTGCGCGCTACTCACATCCCACTCTATACCCTTTTTTTCACCGCAATCGCCACGAAAATATTGATCCGCGAGCGCGCTATCCGGTCGATGAACAGGGTGGAAGAAAACGATTATCAAAAGCGTATTCTCTCTCTCTCTCTTGTTTCACACTCGACCTCTACAAGGCTTCTTCGGTACAACGATGAGAACTTGCCGAGCGAAATTACCATTTTGCAATATCTTCGGGGAACTCGACGGAACGTTGAAGGAGAACCACGACAGGACGATGAAGACGAGATAGAACGTTCCGCGTTCACTGGTTTAATGGAATTTCAATGAAAAATCGTTTTGAAAATACCGTTTGAAAGTTTTGAGGACTTTGTTGCGATGTATATTCACAAACACACATATCGCATGTACAAAAAAAGAGGTAGAGAAAAGAAGGAAAAATATATATCTATATCGATTTTTTTGGTCACAGCTGTTCATCAACAGAATTCATTTAGGGTTTTTCATTGATTATATCTTTTTTCTTAACTTAGCAAACCAAGAACAAAATGTTATTAATCATACTCGAAACAATTCTAAGCTTCCATTTCGTTCTTATATCGAACGGATTATTGGATATCGGTAAAATCGCACGGTACATCAACATTTCGTTGCGATCGTCGCATCAAATCCTTCAACCATTAAACGAGCTCGCGTTAATCGTCTATGCGCGATTCGGTTATAAGCGATGAAGTACGTCGTTCGTCGATTACGGGCGCTCTTAGAACGAAAAATTTATATCTCTTCGTTCTCGAGCGTGTCCCTCATTATTCGCCATTTACCAATTGAACGGTTAGCAGTTTTAGAAACTGATAATAATGCATAATGGCTGGTTATATTATAGTTTAATGCAAAGCTCGATTGTTACCCGGTGCGTATTCACGGCCAAGCATCGGTAATACGTGTAGATAGGTGTGAGTTTGTGTGGGTGTGTGCACACCCGCCGCACAGAGTCGAGAAATTATAACCCGGGGCGTGCTCCTGTACAGATCCGCTCTGTATGCCACTGTTTACGTGTATGCATGGCTACAACGTTGCACTTAATCGAACGGTTTATAAACGGTTAACGTGGTAGGAAATCCCCCCGGTGGTCATTTTTTCTCGTCCTTCTTGTTGCATTATATTCGAGCGGTAGATTTATCGCGTATAAACGCAAACCGAATTATCGAGCGTGGTTCTCTAATTCTTTGACTACGAGCTTTATGTACGTGGCCTGGCGGCGCGATTGTTAGAGTCTCGATTCCAGGATATGCAAACAACCTAACACCCGTGCACGCAACACTGTTCGTTTGTCGGATCCGCGCGATTGAAATGCAGGGAACAAGAACAGAGGCCTGTTTGTTACAGAGTAATCTGATGTTCTACGCTTTTGGTCGGACTAATTGCTCTCGACCCTTTTATTCTCAAGGTTTTACCGGATTTCCATTTTAGAGGGTGTTACAATATCTTCCCCATCGATCTTTCCAAACGAGAGAACCGACGAAGATATTAGGAAGGAATGAAAATCCGGGAGAGATATATATGAGAGTCCCTCGTTATTCGCGCTAGTTGTCGGTTAGAGAATTCTTCGATTTAAAACGGCGAAATATCGATTCGATCGAGTCCGAATGAAATCACTCACGCGTTTCATCCGAGCGCGTAGACTCTATGATCAATGTGGAACGCGATATTAAACGGCACTTGATTCACGGCCCCTTCGCGAGCCATTTTATATAGGACTCGGACCTGACCCTGCGCTCGAGGTAACCGATAGTTTGGATCGATGGACGCGGAACACTCGAAGGTACGCGTAGGGTCACTCGTTTCGCCAACTTTCGATCATTAATATCGGAACTTGTCGTTACGTGCGTGGCAATCGAAAGCGCTCTCTCTCTCTCTCTCTCTCATACTCTAGTAGAGTTATAACTCAATTTTTGAAGGTTCTCTCGTACCGAGAACACGGACGTGCTTTTGACTATTCCAGTGAAAGAGCGTCGGTCAAGATCTGCTTGACTCCCCGAGCCAATTTTCCTTCGTTCCGAACGCATAGGCAATTAAAGCGTCTTTTATCGTAGCTTACTGCAAAGCTGCTATTTTTCTCTGGAGGTTAGATGGTTAGGAGATCACGTATTACGTTGAGTTACGAGATATCGAATTCAGCCCTCTTACTTTCTCCATAACGCGAGAAACGTCGCGAACCTATCGATGGAAGTAGTAAAATAAGTATTGCGCCAGGCGAAGGAGTTTGTGCGCGTATAACGCTCGATGACGCATTTCAGACACACGCTAACGCAGGAAACTTTTTGATTGCTTTACTGACTCGCCTCAACGTATTTTGAGAGCTATAAGTTTCGTTTTACTGTTCGTCAACACGGAAGTTATCGCAATAGTTATAGAAAAAGTCCATCAAAAATTACTCGACAATACACGCTACATTACACGAACGCGCTGTTATTCCAACAAAATAGGCCGAGTTACGAAATGGCTGAACAGTCGAGTAACGAAATTTAGTCTAATATGTACCCTTGATTGGGTTATGATTGTAATAGAATTCGTATCCTCTTCTCGCGATCCCATCTGCCCACGGCAGATACCGTTTGGCAATTAACGATGGCCATTCTTATTCACAAGTAGGTGCTTGGCTTAAAGCTTTCGTAGACACACTCAGCAAGAATACTCGTCGGTGAGATTATTACCGATTCAACAGGTATCGCTGATTACATTTGATTTAAATCATCGATTCCGATATCTGTTAGTCAGGGTATAACTTTTATTTTTCAATCACAGGTTCGTCAAGTGGAATATGTCCGAAAGTTTAAACGACGAATGAAATATTCAAGAAAAAATTTTCCGCGATTGAGTTTTTCTATTTCTCGAGATCGACGTCTTCAAACGTCGAATATATTCGGTAAATCTTGAAGAATTGGCGCACATTCCGCTCCGTAGACAAGATTAACGATCGAGGAGTTTCGTGTATGTTTCAATAACGTAAATTTCATGCTATTACTTCGTTTGAAAAACAAAGTAGGGGTATATTTTTAAAATATTCATTTTTGCGTAAGCTCGAGAGTTATACGGGAAATTGGTTACCCGTTTGCGTGAGGCCGCCTTTTCGTGCTCTATTTCACGCGACCCGCGAACTTGGAACACTTTTTTCGAAAAGAAAACGCGGAAACTTTATCTTCCATTTCCGACCTACTTTCGCACGAGAAACGAACTACAAGTTAGCGATATATCACCTAGTAGATCCCTGTATTCTCTTCTCGGTGAGCACGAACGTCCAATACCACGGCGAAGAGCTGTTTTGCTGAATTTCAAAGCACTTTAGAATTTTAATAAAATCCGAGAATCTGTCGCCCGTTAACGGTAAACTGCAGTTTTCGATAAATTGACTTCAACTCGAGTTCGACGAAGAGACCTTTTAATCATCCTCTTGAAATTTACTACCTCGGCAATCAAACGATAACGCAGAGAGTACACCTAATGAAGAATTAATTACGGATGTCGCAATTGCTATTTAATTTAGACATATTTTGTGTTATATCAAGTAAAAACGCCACGTGGGTCTGTAAAAACTAATTATTCCGTCGTCCCGCCAAGAGAAGCGCGCGTAGCAAGAAGGTCACGGATATTAAGGCTGGCGAAATTTCAAGCGCATCGCAAATCATACGAATTTGGCTCATCTTTTGCATCTGTTAAAACCGTTGAAATATTAGTTTTTTTCAAACTTGAAAAAAATACGTACCGCGAATTTCGTTTCTTTTCATTTCAGAAAAAACTCTTTTTTAAAGTGCGTCTTTGACAGCCAGAGCATCCCGCGCTTCAAATTAACTTCACTTACAAAGTTTTCAATGATGGTTTTCATAAACGGGAATGAAAGTCGTGAAGCGCTTCGTTAAGAGTTTTCGTAGAACTCGTTCATATTCGTAGTACTCGAGGGTCGGAAAAAATACCGATATAACATCGCTCGCGATTATAACACGTATATTCGGTCGATAGGAGCGAAGCGCGGGACGAATATTTCTGTTTCTTTCCTCTACTTTCTTTCGAAAAAAAAAGTCAAGCAAGTTGGAATACGGCGAGTGGATAGTTTCGGAAACCAAACTCGTCGGAAAATTCAAGCTCGCGAGAGCAAACGAAAAGTACTTACCGAAGGATTGGTCAGGATGAGTACGGCGGCTCTCAAGTGCTTCAAGTTGAGAGTTTGCGTGTCCTCGAGGTCCTCGCCATCCTCGCCAAGCAGAGACGACGTGATCTGAACGGAGGACTGCCGCGCGGGCTTTAGCCTATTATCTCGCTTACTCCTGCCCGCAGTCTTGCGATCCTCGTTATCCTTACCGTCGTCTTCGAAACCCGGCTTCAAGTTCCCCCGTGAAAACGGGCATGCCATGTTGTGCGCGGTTTTGCCACTCCGAGCGATCTGCGAAACGTAAAGATCGCTCGTACACAATTCATCGCGAAAGTGCATTCGGGAGGAGACTCTTTTTTCGCGAAGATCTTTACTTTTCGAAATATTCTCTACCTATCTGGTCTCCGATCAAAGTTATCGGCTTTACGGCTCGCTTCTTTTCGTGGACTCATCGCCCGAGATGTCTTTCATTACTTTTCTTTGAATATTGTCTACGGATATAGTATACCGACCCTGCTCCTTTCGAGAAAAAGGGACGCGACAATGTGAGAGAGTACCTCAAAGAGAGTTTTCATAAATCTAATGGATAATACGGGGAATCTCGTTTCCCCCGCCGTTGTATTTTATATAATAAGAACGAATTTATCATCCGAAAAATGAGGAACAAAAAACGGCACAATCCCCATTTTGCGACGAGAAAAATTCTAGTAATTTTTGCAGCATCGCTGAGGCATGCAGTTTGAATTTCCTCTCGGTCGGCGACGAGGCTGCGTTAAGAGAGAGAGGAATTGAGTGCGAGACCCATAATAGCTTGGCTCTTTAAGTTTCAAGACCTGACCCTTCCGGGTTCCTCCGTTGAGAACTTCATCTTTTCTACAAATGCGCCCATTTACCCCACTTTCTTCCCCATCTTCAACGTCGTGCTAAGCAACGCCAAAGCTTCGATATACCGCGTACTTACTATGCACGGAATAAGTCATCTTGAGCACGGTCTGAGTCAACAGGGAGAAAGAAAAGAGAAACGGTAAAATAGTTGCTCTCTGTTTCTCGTTTTTTTTTTTCTCGTCTTCAACTCCCCTACCTCCGCATTTCATCGCGTTGCGGTACACGTCGAAAGCCGTTTCGGGATGTAACATCGCCCAGGAGGCTTAATTAGCTATCCGTGCGCGTACTGTTATCTTCGCGGTAACTCGCGCAATCTATTACACTCGCGCGCGCTTGATTTTACCATGTTCTCTCTCTCTCTCTCACCCCTTCTCCTCTGCTGCAACATTGCGAGGCTCTTAACCATTCAGCGCACGAATGGGTTAGCCACACTTCGTTCCCTTGTACACCTAGTCGCTCTTGCATTATCGAAAATTGAGTTTTGCATGATTCGCGCTCGAACGGAAAATTGTTACCCTCCATGCTTTATTGAATATATAAACGAGCAATAAAACGTTCTTTCCGAATGACCCGAACGAAGAAATCCAATATATCGATTACGATATATTCGAGATATGTTTTATTTCGGTTAACAGTGGCTTGCGGGCGCTATAAAAACCACCCACCCACAGTTGCGCGATCACCTGAAATCGTCACCGCGGGATATCATGAATTCCTCTGATCAGAAATCTCAACGTCTCATTCGCACAAACGATTATCGCCCGTTTCGTACGCTTACTTCCACTCGCATTGTGTTAATCAAGAAGCTTTCGTTTATCGCTACCATCGGTCGTTAAATCTATCGGGCCTGTCCTCTCCGCCTCTTATCTCAAGGGTTTTTTTCTTTTCCCAGTGACTCGCTTCTCGCTTTTTTACCCTCACCATACGGCAATGGCTTGGTTTTTTTCACCATCGTGATTCCGTCGTACAAAAACTATTTTATGTATACGATGGTCGAGGAGGAAAGCGGAAGAAGGAGAAAAAGGAGAAAAAGAAAGAAAAAGAGACCGAATGAGAGAGGACGAGAGATAGAAGACTAGTGATGTAATCATAAGGAAAGAGAAGCCTTGCGATATCTCGATTCCTGGAATTCGATATTATCGGCTCAAATCAAGCAGATCGTTTTCGTCTGTGACTCGACGACGAGACCAAGACGATACACTCTCGCCGACGATACGCGATATGCTTGTTTCGAGTTCAGTATGCGGTTGTCAATACTAAACTTCTTCGAGTCGCACGCCGTGAATTAACAAGATAGCACGAACTTTCGTTTTAACCAGTTGAAATCATTCTCGAAAGATTTTGAGTTACTATTTAATTGGAAAGTGCAACAACGCGAAGCTTGTTTGGCTTTGGCGCAAGCAGGCGCAGGCAAAATTAACGAAAATCACATCGGAATCAAATTAGTCTGTAGCCGATTTAATTAGACACGATAGCGGCGAGAGCCCAAGGGAATTTTTAAATTCTATCATCGGGTGGAAAATTGAATCGAATTAATCTCGCAACGATTTCGCGATCAACGTGTCGAGCTCCGAGAGTTTTATTCGAGTAGGAATATATAAGTCTCGCCGAATCACCGTCGTCATTATACGTATCTGTATATAGGAAAAGAATGTCGTTAGACCGTTTTACGGGTGGAGCCGTAAAGCATTGAGTATGAAATTTTATATGTCACTGCGTCGACGCGGTTCTCGCGAATGAAACACTGTCCGTTTCCGAGGAATTTTGGTTTTAACCCCATCGCTCAGCCGTAACTCTGCTCGGGAATATATGTGTACGAATGCTCGTGGGATTTAACGCCTCGGTGCAAAGAAAACGATCCCGAATAAATCTTTCTGTCTCCCACCCTTTCTCTCTTCGCCGCCACCTTCTCTCTCTCTCTCTCTCTCTTCTTTTTACCTTTCGTACGCTTTATCTCGCGCCGTAGTCTCTATAACGCGACGATAAAAGCTCGCAGCCGTACTCGATGCTGCCGCAAACGAATTAAAGTAGGTTAACGCATATGTCTCCCGAGTCTACTTGCTCAAAATCCCGGAATTACTCGCTCGTTCATGAGCGCGCCTTTGTAGTTCAAGGGGCTCTTTTGTTTATAGTCCGGGAGCTAGCGACACAAAAATTGGGGTCATCGCAATCCGATTGATAAAAATTCCAATGATTCCTTGCTATTTACTCATGGTCCTTTTCGAAACCTGCATGGCCTGAGTGAAGGCGTTTAATAAAAAAAAAATTATTAAAGTCGCCAAAAAAAAGTTATACAGTAATAACAGAAATCGTATTCTTATGTGTTTTGATGCGTTCCATCAGAATCTGAAATAAAAAAGAGTGCAATCCTCACACAAAAAAATGGCGAACGAAAAATGTGCATGTTTTACGATTTTTTGTCAATTTTCTTAGTTGTAAACATAGTTTACATTGTTAATTATTTTATAAATGTGTTTTTCTATTGTTCAAATGTAGTTTATAAAGATATGCAGACTTGTTTTGCGAAAAAAAATTTTTCGAAATTTCGTTGGACTCCAACGATGCAAACTTCAGACACATTAATATATAAGTAAATTGCATTGTTCTTTTTTGGTAATTTGTCTTAAGAAAGTTTGTGATTTACCTGCATCCAATAATCGTATTAACTAAGTAATTTTTGATACGATCAAAGATATAGGAGATAAAGCGCGAGCGTTCTATTTAAGAGTCCGGCAGGCATATTTTGCATCTTCTACGGGCATGCAGGTGTTCGTTTTTTAATATTATAGAGTTTTCTGAATACCCTGGTAAGTTTTTAGTCGGATTGTTTATGTTAACTTTAAAATGATTTTTTTTTCTAAATAACAGTCAGGCAGGCGATTTAAACAATTGATTTTCGCATGTAGGTGACAGAATTAATTTTTAATATGACTTGATGCATCTGTGTGCGAAAATTCATTTGGATTTCTGTTATTACTGTATAACTTTTTTTTGGCGACTTTAATAATTTTTTTTTATTAAACGCCTTCACTCAGGCCATGCAGGTTTCGAAAAGGACCATGAGTAAATAGCAAGGAATCATTGGAATTTTTATCAATCGGATTGCGATGACCCCAATTTTTGTGTCGCTAGCTCCCGGACTATTACATCTTACGTGGTTATTACGGACACGCTGAGGAGAGATTACCGGTCAACTTGGCGAATGCAGGGCGATAAAATAAAAGCGTCAGAAGCACCGCAGTAAACTCGTTTTAATGAAACACGTGAAAAGTTTGGTACACCGGTAAGAGCGAATCTTGTTATTCATTCATTTTTCTTACGCGACGGTGGTAAATCTTGATTCTCCGGTATTCCCGCTTTTGTTTATTCGCATTAAATCATACCGAAATGCTACGGTGCAGGGAAAAGCGTGTATTCGGGGATGTTTATTCATCGTTTCTGTCTGTATAGCAAAAATCGGAAACTGTGCGAAACCTACAGCGTCGATACGAGGGGGCTCATTGAAAATTCGAAACGCAGAAATTAAGATTGCGACAATTAAACGATAATCGCGGCAATTATACCTTCGGCCTCGTTCGCGTTTAGCGATGTTGATTTGGCAGAGCGGATCGGATCGTCAGCGCTTATAACGTCGATTAGCTGTAACGCAATTCGCGATAACGTGATGCACACCACGCGCCCGCGTCATATGCACAACTCCAGTCGTAATTGAGCGGTAATTAAAATTGTTACGAAGGCAGTAACCGTGGTAACGGCATCGCGCCCGCGCGACCAAATTACACCTCGCGCTGCTAATAAAATCGGAATATCGTCGTATATGCGGGACGAATCCCGATGTTCGTATACGAGTTACTCGCGTTCTTTTATCAGCCGCGTAACTCGGACTCTTCCTATTCGAGTTTCTTAGTGGCTCGCTTAAGATATCACCGACTCGTTGCAATAAAACACAATGCGAACTCACTCCCGCGGCTTTTATTCCAACTCTACCGCGCTTTTAGAATCTGTATATCCTGTTTCCATTCGAGACGAGAGATAGCGACCTAACCTATCTTACTTCTCGGTGCCAGGATTTAACGTACGACTGGAAAGAAAACGAGCTGATATCAATCTCCCTCCTGTGCATCGACGGAAATCCTTACGACAAAGAAGGAATTACTTTCGGCAGAATGAGAAATACGAATTATAAATGTTCCGCAGCTTTTTGCTTCGCGACTCTATATGTATATATGATGTTTTTTTTTCGAGAATGAATATTTTTATGCTATTACAAGACAGTTCTCGTAAGACAAATCAGAACACACTTGAAATTTCTCGAATGACATTCGAATGTAATCGAACCGAACACGCTCGTAACTGGTCTCGCGATATTGCCGATCGAAGGAGGAAAGAAAGGAGCTATTCGATATTCTACAAGTTAGACGAAAAGACTCGCCATAACCATCCATCAATGCTCGTAAAACAAAATTTTATGGAAAATCGTTCGCTCATTTTAATTTCAGATGATCGCATCAAAGAAAGGAGATCCTACGAAGCAATCGCGATCCGAGTTATTTTTTCATTACTTTATCGCAGCCGATATGACTCTTGGGCTTGAATTACTCCTTCGTTCTTCTTCGAAGCTCCCTTCGAGTTCTCTATCGGGTTCTAAATAACGCAGACTTAATTCATCCGCGAATCGAGAGCGATAAAGGTGCTATCGCGCGAGTAAGATTTATCTCGCCCGTACATGTCCGGGGCGAATTCCGATATAAAAGAGCTCGTAATGGAGCAGGAAACGCCGGTATTTATACGGCACTTATGCATGACGAGACGAGTAGATCGCACAAAGAGACCGTCAGCGCGAAGAAAACGATATTTAATCGAGGTAGTCGACAAACATTCCGTAGTTTCACGGTTCTCGTAAATAGAGCAACGCTAGGGCACGGTAGCTCGCGCTCCAGCCCCGCGAGGCTCGCCAAAGTAACGAACTCGTCGTTAACGGCTCCTCGCTAGTAGTTTCTGAATAGGTACGGCAGCACTCCCTGGATGCTCTCACTTCTCGCCCTCTCTCGCGAGTCGACTGTGTTAAAAACAAAAATCGATATGCTCTCTCGCTCTCGCGAGTGATATATTCCGGACGGTATCTCGGCTCAGCCGTCGCGTCTCAGCGACGAAAAAAAACATTCCCACCCCCGCGGCCTAGCAAGCGAGGTGGAATCGGTACCGAATGTCGCACGCCCGGCACTCTCCTGACGTTCTTCATAAACCGTCATAATCTCCTTTCATACATATTCAGACGACACAATGAAGATGGGAGAGAGAGAAGAGAGATGAAGGGTACGCGCGTACATTGAAACTACAGCACCATGTGTGATAAATACATCGCGAATGCGAAACGGCTCGGTGCATTAATTCTCGGCATCTCTCTACAAATTCTAGAGTTCAAACATTTTCCGACTAGAGAAGCTCGTTCGTCGAATTATGTATTTCTACACTGAGAGAAAAATTTGTTGAACCATCTAAATGTGTAGTTCTGTACTACCAAAACATTTTATAAGATAAAAATGAAATTTGAGTGAAAAATATATCTAGCAAATGCTAAGGATGAACCAAGTATTTTATCGAACTGTCAAAATACCGTTTTGGTAGTATGCTAATGCTCATTTGGGTAGTGTAACCAAATTTTTCCCCAGTGTACTTTGAGCTTCTCCGATCGTGAATTTATCGATAAGGACGCGAGAAGGTATCGAATACCTGTGGGGGATGAATGTATATTCACCGGTATCGATCCGCGTGGTTCCTTCGACGTCGTAAACGCGACCTCATAACGTATAGCCGCGTGCGAAAATGCGCGCGCGATAGCAACATGTCGCGTGGTCCGTTGAACCGTTACCCAGAAACCGTTGATAGCTGTACGATGGTGTTGGCGCGGTGGGTGTGCGCGCGTGTGCAAGCGCTCTGACGCGCGCCTTCGCACCCACCAACGCTTACGCAGGGG
>NCVS01002365.1:60357-84969 GCA_003055095.1 Goniozus legneri
GTAATTGCTAAACGATTTAGCACTTCCAATTACCCTGCGATTCGTTAATCAAATAAATCGCCACACCGTTTCTTCGCGGAGGTTACGCGTCCGAGGATTTACCACCAATAGCCCCCCCCATCTCTCTCTCTTTCTCTCTCTTGCCTATTTCACGCTTGATTTCGCCGAATTTTTTTAACCGAAAAATATATCTTTTTTTTTAACGACTGGGTTTTTCACCAACGGCGTCATCAATCATACGGTATTCTGTTTTCCACCATCGTTATCGAATCTGGCCACCTTCGAATCAATACCCGGCATATCGAGCAACGTGGAATACCACCAGTGCGAGCCGTGGGAGCGCCAGGTTTCTCTCTACGTGTCGGCCAAAAAAAAACGAGATGTGTGTTCTACCTGTACACGAAGCACAATAAATCTTGAAAACTGTTACCATTGATCAATAGCTTGAGGGAAGAATACGCGATGATCGCGGCGAACGAACTGCTCGCACAGTGGGCATCGCGTGGGTTGGAAAAACAGGAACGGCCAGGCGTAAAAGAGAAACTGTTCTGCTTTTTACGAGTCTCGGCGAGTAAAATTTTTTTTTTCTCCTTCCCGTTGGATCGCCGACGATTTGCCATTCGAGTCGTTCTCTTACACGCACGCCGGGACGCGCGCCGTCGGTGGCAACAATCCCACTACTATACACACGATATCACCCCCTCCTCCCCCTCTCTCCTTTTCCACTCGCCCCTCGTCCCACCTTGCGGCTTCGAACGGCTGGGATTGAACACCGGGCGCCGAGCCGCGCACGCTGAGTGCAAAAGCACGAGTTCCCGATGAGCGCGTCGTCGATTAAAAAGAGCAGAGAGCACAATACAAAGAGAGACAGTGTGAGAGAGAGAGAGAGAAGAAAAAAAAAATAATTCAGAAAATCACGGGCAAGAAAAGTAGCGATCACCGGAGAGACTCACGATAATCGATAAGCCGCGAATTTTCACGGACACGTGATAATTTTTTCTATCGGTTTACCTGCGAGCGCTTCACGCGTCGGAAGGCACGGCAATGTCGCAGTCGAGGACGATCATGGTACGGGACGTACGATGCCGCGTTGGAGCGCGTAGCGCCATACTGCTCGCGGATTGACCGAGGCGCAGAGAACAGCGGCGTCGGGACGCGATTCGGTGGTGCGCCGGGGGTCGAGGAGGGGATGCGCGGGGTGGGCGAGTTTCGCGACCCCTATACGCCGCGAGAGTCGGAGGGAGACGGGCAGACGCCACGCAAAGAAGAGAGCGGGAAAGTCTGCTCCGCGGACGCCTGCGCGTCGGGGTTCTCGCTCTTTCGCTCCCTCCGTTGTTACCTTGTTCTCGCTCTCCCTCTCGCTCTCTCTCTCTCTCTCTCTCTCTCTCTCTGATTCTCTCTCTTTCTTCCTCCCTCCCTCACTCCCTCGTTGTCTCCATCCCCGTCCGTTCAAAGCGCAACCCCCGCGTTTCAACCCTCGCGCTCAACGTCGACCTGCTGCCGCGCGCTCATCGCACGAAAGACGCTCCACGTTCTTTTTATATACGTATAGTCTCTCTCTAGCTTCTTTTCTTACCCTTTCTCCCTCCTGTCTTTCAATTCGGTCATTGGGAAACGTTCTATAGCTTTCCATTTTCGCGAAAGTCGGAAATAAATATCGAGTTTTCGTAGGTCATAAATATCGAGGACGAAAAAGTCAATAAGAAGTTACGCTAACTCGACATAGAAGCGTTTTCGCTGCGTTATGTATAAACACGTAGCGAGGAAGTCCGTTAATGCGACTTGTCGGAAGTACACGACGGCGTTCTTTCGTTAATGTCTAATTTATTATTAATCGTCCGAGGAAGGCATCATCGTGTATACGCGGCAATTCATTCGCGCCCCCTCGACTCCTCTTTTCTTTTTTAATGATTGGCTGAACGTTTACAAGCGCAATTCTTGCACAGACGGATTTAAATATTCCAGACTTGGTAGACGGGTAGTCTCTCTCACTTTGAGCTTTTTTTTTCGGAGAGAGAGAGAGAGAGAGAGAGAGAAAAGTCACGAATTACGCGATTATATTTTGCCAAGCCGGTCCCTTATTCCTCACGGCCCTTAGGCTCGCTCCCTCTCATTTTTGTGCGCGCTCCCTCCGTCATATCGAGGTCGACCATCGTCGACCTGGCCGGATCCCGGCCACCGGAGAGCTCCGACTCCCGCTCTCTCTCTCTCTCTGTTATCCAGATCTTTCCCGCCTGAATATTGTTTTTCTTTTTCTCCTCTCTGATTTAATTTTTCCGCTTTATTATTTTGCTTATCATATATCGGGCTGTTTGACATAGTTATCAGTCCCCGCTCGACGGGAAGAAATCGAGTCGTCGAGTGACCGCGAAAACTTCTCTCTGCTCAATTTTCTCAATCTGTTTTTCGTTTCTCTCTCTCTCTTTCTCTCTCTCACTATCTTGTGTTTGCTCTCTCGTTTTTTTACCGCTCACTCCGCTCTTTTTAGTCACTTTTTTAACTCCATCTCGACGGTCAACATCAAGCTACGAACGCGGGCTGAGGTAACCGTTGAAGTCCCGTGTGCTGGCTTACTCGCTTCGTGGTCTTTAACCTTTTTCTGTTTCTCCGTTGGAGGAGAGGAAAAACAAACAAGGAGAGACAGTTCTTGTTTTTCGCCAAATACTCCCTGCGTGTTTTCCATGAGCCCGAGTGTTATTCGTGCGTTATCGAATCGGGTGAGCGCGTATCGTGCGATCGCGAATGTCGTCGAAAAGTTTGCCGAGGAATATGAGTTTTTCGAATTCTCAAAGCTCGAATATGAAAGTAGCATCGAAAGAGACGGCAAATTCGTGGAACACTCGTCTCGATTTCGCACGAGAGGCTGCATCCGCGTATACGTGCAGAGGCGAATTAACGTGCGGGAGTGGGGAAAAGAGGAAGCGGTAGCTCGCGTGTCGAGCAGCCATATTTCTCTTATTCGAGGTGGTAGTTGGCATTGCGTCACCCTCTTTACGCGTCTAGGAACACTCGTTCTCTCTTTCAGCACGCGTACCTCTCTCTCTCTCTCTCTCTCTCTCTGCGTCTATTCACGCCACCCTCGGGAGTACCGTTTAGATGTCCCTCGTGATTAAATCGATATGGCGATTTCCTCGCTAGAAGAAGAAAGAAGAGGACGACAGGGTACGACAGGAACAGAATACGCAATCGATGAAAAATCAATAGTGCGCTAATATAGTGGAAGAGCGATGATCTACGAAGCGCGTTTTTCAATTCGACTTAATTAAATGCGGTGCTCCTATAATAATTACACGAAACGTAATCTTGGTAGAAGCGCGCGAGGCGAACATCTCGAAACGTCAGGAAACTCCGGCCGTTCTCGTTCTAATTCCCCCGAGCCGTAAAGCTCTAGTCACATCCGGAAAGAAACACGCGCCTGCTTACGAGAGCATTTTGCGTTACTAATGGTACACGTACAGCGAAGACTGCTTTCTCATCTTGCTAACTGGTAAACATCTTCTATATATACTATATGTATTCAGTCCCTTTTTCGTACTTCTGATATTCACTATCCGAATTGGGCCTCGTCGTTGTCGTTATTATGTTAGTCAGCTACGAAGTGAACCCTCAGTACTGAAAGAAATTTGCGGGATTTGAGAACAGCGAATTAGGCAATATACTGACTATTTAATCAATTCGAATTAAACTTTTGTAATGAAAGCTACAATCAGAACATTTTTACAATTTCAAAACAGCAAATTTTACTGAAAATTTCTCCGAGCGAATAGTTGAAAATTTTTTTCCCGCTCGAAGTTTCGCCTCGAAAAACGCGCTCGTACTCGTCAGTAGTCGAATCTCGACGTTAAATTTGCGTTGGGGGAAGCAGTTCCTACCTTAAATGACAAATATGAAATTACGCGGCGGTTAAAAACACCCTCGTGGTTCGATCGATCGTCCATAATAATCACGAGAGCGTTCTGGGAGAATTGCGAAATAACTCTCATGGGGCGATCAAACTCTCGCAAACATAGCGATTAATTCGCGATCGCGAAATACCGACGTTGGACGGAACGGGTGAATTTTACATTCGTCTTGGTGGAGATTCCAAAGTCGAAGTCCGCGGATTCGGACCGACAGGAGCAACTCGGTAGGAAGAACTAGGCGTACGCGCATGATTCTTTGTGCTGGCCGAAGCGAAATGAAAGAACGACTGGAGGGAGTTGACATTCTTTAGAATCAGCGTACAATTGGCAAGATGAGTCTTTTACGTTTTTCGGTATAAATTTCTAAGTATGTGGTGCTTTTTTTATCGCACGGCCTTCGGGGCGCTCGGAAAAAGCCGCACAAACACACCTACGAATATTCACCAACGTGAACGATCCTCGGTTGATTTTCGTCGACGGTTTCACCTTCGGGTCGTGTTTGTCCTCCATTCGCTCGTCGTCGTTCCATCAAATCTCCATTATATATCCGTCTGAGGAGATTCCGTATTAAACGGATTCCTCGGACCAAATTAATACACGAATAATTCCAAACGCACATAGAGCGCGCTTATCGAAAATCAATGGCATCGCGTACGGCTGGGACCGCCAATAGCGACGCTTCGTCGAAATTTCGGGTTTTTGGTGGGATGGATTTCAGGAACGAGGGAGGCCTCTCCGTGCGCGTCGGACACGCGATACGGTTGCTCTCCTGTGTATCGTTCTCCCGGCTATGTGCGTTATGTTTATTCATAGTCTCTCGTCGGCGGCTGAGCTCATCGCGGTGGCCCGACGTGTATATCGACACGAAGCTCTATCAACGATACTCGTGCTCGGATTCACGTCGCGTTACCTTCTCCCTTCGTTCGCCTCTTTTCTCGTCTCGCGTGCGCGCTGCTCGATCGTGGAAAACTCAACAACGAGCCAGCCGCGAATATCGCGCTCTGGAAGCCCGCCTATCAGATTTTCGAGCGAGCCGAGAGGGATTTCAAGGAAATGAGTCATCATCTCTACCTCCCTGCTTTTCGGCTGTTTTCGCCCCGTCATGCCGCTAGAATTACGCCGTTTCTGGGTCATCGGCACCGATCGCTCGAGTTTCCTTACGAAAACTCGGTCGTATCGAGTAACGTCCGAGACAAGAAAGAGGGGGAGATACGGATGGAATTGGGTAATTTCAATTTTAGCGCGCATAGAAACGTGGCCGGATAAATCACTGCGGCAGTCCAGGGGGTTTGGAAAACGAGCCGCGCTTTATGAATTGCGATCGATCGGAGTTAATTAGCTGGTCGCAATTTTTCTTTTTAACCCTCTCGTCGCTGTCCTCACTCCGGACAGCCAACGGCTGATTTCGCCAACCTACTGCGCCGAGGTGTAATTAGACCTCGCGGGGGAATATCGGCCGCGGCAGATAGCGAACGGACGAGGAAGGAGTAAAGAGAGAGAGAGAAAGAGAGAGAGAGAGAGAGAGAGAGAGAGGGGGGGTCTTGTATAGACTCGCTGGGCCATCGGGCTTCGATAACGAAGTTCGTTCACCACTTTTATGCTTTTCGTCTTTGCCCAGTGATGGTCCGTGAGCTCCCTCCCTCTTTTCTATCTCTTCCTATATACGTTCCTCCTATCTCGCCGCTTTGAACGACAATTTTCACCCAACGATCGATACCATTAGCGCCGAAAACCTAACTTCCCCGGAACCGTGCGGAGCTACTTCTCCCTTCTCGTTCCGTCGCGTACTCCCCAAGCCATATCGCGTCCCTCGCTTTTTCTAGCCAAGAGCCACCTTATACTCGCCCATATTCGGGGGGAGAGGAGAACGGCGAACGCGGTGGGAGCGAATGACGTGGATAAGAGATCGTGGGTAATACCATGGAGAATGACAACGAGCTCCTCGCGCAACATGGCGAGCTCACAACTTTTCAGGCCCGTCTCCCTTTTTCGTAAATTCGTTTCGTAAATGCATTTTTCGGTTCCCTTTGACATAGATTTTTTTATCGATATAAATAGAATAGCGGTTTAGATTTTCGCGAAAATATAGCCGAAATGATTACGAAATTCGTGCGGTCGATCGATGATATCGGTTACACGATTTTACGTAGTCTAATTAATTGCTCACCGAGTCCGGCTCGGCTAATTATTTCAGCCCTGGTACTTTACATTCCGCGTTGCAAACGAACGCGCAACGTGCTTGTATTTCGTACAACCGCACTCGTATTTTCGAAATCAACGCTATTGGGGAAAAAGATGAACGAGGCAACAAAAAAAATATTCCGTAAATCTGGCAGCAAATCCTTTGGACGCATAAAATCGAGAGCACAGTAGCGCGAAGCGTGAAGAATTAATCGATTTACATATTTTCGGGGCGGTGAATCGCGCGTTCATCTAGAGTGCTTCATACGATGTATACATACATATGTATACATGAATTTCGGTACGCGCGGCGATAAATAAGAATATCACGGGTTTCGCGAACTCGTCGAGGGTTTCATCCGGGGACCTTCGAGGAAACTGGCCGTCCAGCGGATTTCGACGAGGAAGTAGATCGAAACTATCGTAACATAAAAGCGAGAGGGAACGATAGTAAGAGGCGAACCCGGCTGGGATTTCGATGGCCTTTAAGCGTTTTAAATCCGTGGATTTCGAAAAGTTTTCTATTAAGGCCTCGCTTAGCCCGTATCTCTTGCCGATACAGCGTATACTCTTCTGCCTTTCGTTACGCCCCACATCCCTCCTTATTCCGATCCCTCGAACGGAAAAATATAACGAACGCGAGTTGTATTGTCGAGCTCTCTCACAAAAGTCTCTATTCCTGTGTGAAGCCGATTTCAATGGTCCCGACAAGCTAGATGCTCTTGATATTATTCGCGAGGTAAAAATTTCGAGAATTTTTTTTCTGGGAATCCCGATTGCGCGTTCGCGTAATTAGCGCGGCCCTCGAGGCGCGAGAGGTTTCGCCGGTTTCAAATTACCAAGGAAGGAGGAAAAAAATGAGTTTATTACCGTTACGCGCATTCTTGTTTATCAGAGTTAAAGAAAGAAAAAAATGAGTGTAGCTGGGCAAGAAAAATTAAAACACAGGGTTAGGGATGGAAGGGGATGCGTCGTGTCTCACGCTGTATTGTTCCTATATCCCTTTGTAAGTCGCGCATTTTTATTCCCTCTCCTCTCTCTCTCTCTCTCTCTCCCTCCCTCTATCTCTCTTTCTCTTTTTCTCCCGTTCTTTTTTTATAGCGGCTGCACAAGGCGGATAACGCGCCGAGCGATTCCGCTTAATTCACCCGTTGTCGGCGTTATGTTGTTTTGCTTCCCTAGCGAGGCGTACGATTAAAAGACTAATTGAATAACGAAAGCATTTTCAGAGAACGCTTCGACGCTGCGCGTCGTTTGTGCTCGAAAGTAATAACACACCGTCACGCGAAACGTTCATTATAAACGATCGGGTTTTATCTCGATGAAAGAGAAGGGTCTATCTCTTTACGCTCGTCATTACAATTACCATTTTTTATCCAGCTACGATGGAGCGACGATAATTCGTTTTCGCCGTTATTATCCCGGCTCGGCGAGCGGTCCCCGAATCCGAATGTCGTGGATGGCCGTCTGTCGTACTCCCTCTCGTTCTGCAAATCGCCTGGGCTAGTACTGACGAGACGACGGCGAAGGTCGCGCTCCCGAACTCGACTTCGTGTCGGCACTCCCACTTCCCCTCGGCCCCCTAAGTCGTACAAAGAACCATCGACGATTTTCCACGTTTCCCGATAGACTTGCTTCTCTCACCGCCTCCTCCCAACCGCGATCACTTTCAAGGATAGATAGCTTAAATAATTGGACGATCCCCTGGCGAGAAGCCAGTTGCAACCGAATCGCGGCACGTAGGCAATCATCGATGATGAACCGTTTCATCGTCATTCATGGATTTCCCGCAACGTGTGCGTTTCATCGCGCGAACCGAAATGCATCGAAATTTTCACTGACGGGAAAAGAGGATTCGCGAGAAAGAAATACGTACTATTTGACTAATATGGGAACGGCAGAAAAGCTAATGGTGTCCCGAGTATCGTCGCATACGCGCAAAACCAGCCAAAAAAGCTTCTCGTTACGAGTTTTCCACTCTACCGAGTACGCGTATCCGTTAGTGGGTTCTCGCGTCGAATCGATATCTCTTCGCAATGTTTTATGACACTCAATTACTTTCTACGATTCGTCGTGTTGATTTAAATAACTGTTCGTTTCAGCGAGGCGAAAATGAATAAACTAATTGATACAATAATCCAGATTGAATATTGTTTCCCGGACGGTAAAATTCGTTCGATGGTAATCTGAGAAACAGGAGATATTCTCGATTTGCTTGAACGAGCGTGATAACTGAGTGGAAATTGCGAAGATCAAGTTATTTCAACAAAGCGTATTCCACGTTAGTAATGATAATTGCTGTAAAGTCATTAAAAGTTTCCATCGCTGTAGCATATTGTTTTAGCTGCAATATGGCTGTAATTGCTGTAATATAATTTGCTTAGCGGAATTAGGCATATTGGTTGGAAGTACAAATTTTGACCTCAACATCGATTCGAGATATCGTTCTAGTCTCCGACGTTACAATGTTCTCTCGTTCTGCAATGTTCATGTAATTCATTTAAATTATTTCAGAGAACTAAGTCGGTATCCGAAGTGCGGGCAAGCGTAGAGTTCCCGAAGTAACCGATTTATCTAGACTAACATTCGTACAGAATATATCTAGTAACACAATGTACGGAATTTGGATTTCAAAGCCGAGCGATAGCTGGAAATTGAAACGGATATAAATTCATTTACATACGAGCTTCCACTCGATGTGAAAGCATCATTTTGCTTAAATGGGCGTGAAATCCACTCAAATTTGCACACAACTAGCTTGGCACATTGGACCCACAGTCACGAAATGGTTATGTTGTGGCTTATATGTGTAATTCTTATTTCTGGCACGTACGGTAAACTCAGAATAGACAGCTTCGAGCTACCGAGACGGTACTGATGCAATATCTGAGTTATTGGCATCTGAGAGGTATATCGAGCACCGTTGAAACTTATTTATCGAGCTTTAATCTCACCAATTCCACGTTCGGCAAACCCGAGGGGAATCCCATTGTGCAGTGTAGTAACAAAAAACCTGTTTAGCTGGCAAAAATAATTGAAAATCGTTTTCGCGAGAAGAATTGGTAGAAACGATACCGAGAGAGAAAGTTACGAACCAATTTCGTTCGATTCTACTCCCAAATGTAACTGCGCTTGTGTACTAATTCTACATCTCGCTTTTGTATTCTCTAAAGCAATTTCTGTATGGTGCAAATAATAGAGCGTTGTTTTGGATTCTCAGTGGATTGCTTTTTGATGACCAATGTTTGATGAGTACCAATTCGCTTCACACGAATTCGAAGTATATTGTAAAGGTGAATGACTTCAATGCTAGTTGGAATTGTGAATACATGCTTGAATTATTTTTTTTCTTGAAGATTAAGAAAGAAATCAGATATGAATTTACATTGCATTAATTATGAAGACTATAAATGACCAAATATAATAGGACGTCAAAAAAATATTTGCTCGTAATCTTTATCAATCGTTAGATATATGTAAATAAAATCATCTTATTTTGTGCATCAAATTTGCTTTAAAGTGAAATTCCCTGTGTAGTACAAAGAATTCAATTTTCCATAGCACAAGCATTGTTTCCGTTTGCTTCGCATTGCATATGTACGAGGAAAGCAATGTTCTCGACATATTTTTCACATCTTCCTAACTCCGTCATTCGTCTTTTTCTACTCTAAAACAAGTAGCAGTTTGTTTTGCTCCATAAGAATTGATATGTTGTCGAGAATAATATGCAATATGAGATCCATCTTTGTCAGAAAAGAAATTAATTTGAACATCGTGATTGTTCATAACTAACGTGAATTTTTCACACCGAATATTCGATATTATTCATGAAATTTGTAGAATTACAATAAATCGTCGTAATGCAAATTAACCGTTGTGTCGTTGTCATTCGATTCGTATTATGGACATTACGATACGTCCTTGTGCACATTTCTCTCCTTTTGCCCGGGTACGTAGCTATCGATATTCGACGCGTGACGGTATTTTTAATTAAAACCTCGGGTGGCTCGAGGTGGATCTCTGTCGCCTTCTCTCTCTCTCTCTCTCTCTCTCTCTCTCTCTCTCTCTCTCGCTCTCCGCTGAGAAGAGATAGGAAAAATTAAATTAGCGAACGAAGAGTAAAAATCCTCGTTCCTTGAAAGTTTGACACTACGATGATAGATTTCTAAACTAGCTATGTTATTTATTTATTCAAATTTATTCTCGCTTCTTCGATTCTCGGTTATAAGAATAATAACCTAACGGACAACGTAAAAAAATATGGGTCACTACCGGATGTCTCCTTCCTCTTATTATTTTTATTGAATTGTTAATTTCGATCCGTCACGTTACTTCAACGTGAATACAAATCGTACATTCAATTGCATCAAAGTTGCCTTCTCCACTACGGTGAATTCATCACGCACGCGTTGCATTTAATCTCACGAAAAGTGGTTACGCGTATTTTTTACATTGCCTCCAAGTCCACTCGACGGTTACATACGTTACACATGTGACAAGTATATTTCATACACAGCTGCCACCGGTAAGAACTCTCAGAGATTATTCACGTTGCGCGAAGGATTATATTTGAAATGCTCTCGAAAACGAGAACTATGAATTCTTTATTTTTCTGCAAGCTCAAAAAGAACATGGACAATTTTTTATTCCAATCCAAGAAGAAATAATTTAAAGTATTACAAAGGTCCGATTTATTTCCGACATGCCGGGACAGTTATTGGCGAGTACCTTCGCGATACAGAATGCACGAGTCGGCCGGTATTCTCTGCAAAAATTGGATTCCCGCTCGTTCGCAATTGGGAGCGAGGCTGCGCGCGTTGCAGCTCTCGCGGGATCGACACGTACGAGAAGCACGGCGATAAGAAACTCGAAGCGTCGGAGCTTTCGGCCGATAGAGACGCGAAAATGGTTGTAACCTTGTTGCCGAGGTGCCTAACCTTCGGGAAACTCTCGTATAACACTATCCGTCGAGATATCGGGTCTAATCAAGGGTCGTCGCCGTTAATCAAGACTTTCGTCTTTCACGCGAGATACGTAATACGCTTTGCGAAGTGCTAATTCTGCAACCTAGACAAAAGAACTTTTCCTTTGTTCGAAGCATTGATTTTGGATTATGTTCTTCTCGCACCCGTTAATCATTTCTTCAACCTCGCTCCTCGAATCGACGTTCTTCTCGAACAGACCTAACTGTAAACGTACGAAAAACTCATCCCGTGCATTTTTACCAGGGTTATTCCACAGCGACGCAAGACGTCGTCGAATTAATTAAGAATATTAATTTAGCACCTCTCGAGGCTCGGCTCTTCTTCCACGTGGCGTTCGCAAAATCGAGTAACAGCGCTGTATGCGAATAAAGGAAAAAATGGTGCGGCAACCGCGGCGTATGTGTGCTACGTGTCAGAGTGCCGTGCAATTCCGACGTATTGCGAGCTGAAAACGGGGTCACCTTTAAATAGTCAACGCCTCGCGTGGCATCTTCGCCCAACTTCCTACGAGTCTCTCGACTTCAAATATTTATGCACTATGCTATAGCGCAACTCGTTAAATTTGCAATCGGTTTTCTGGATGAAATCTGCATTCGCACTCGGGCTGGCTAACCATCGTCGAGTTCCCATGCTTCGTTAAATTCCCGTTCGGGTCTGTCAACGCGGACGGCGTAAAAACAAGATACGAGCCCTATCGCTGAATTTCATCTCGATAAAACTAGCAGGTTGGGAAACTTGGCGGATACAGCAATCCGGCTATTCGAAAAATTCTTCAATAAGAGTACCAACTAGAATAGAGAGTTCTCCGTTTACCGTCCCCGTAGTTAATTGCGCCAAAACGAAATTGAGTTTCAAAGTTTCTAATTGCAATTTGAGCTAGCTACACTCGAGCCGGAGTCGAATACCGCTGATACATTATCCCCGGGGCTGATAATTCAAAAGTCGAATTCCCGAACATTTCCCGGCGGTACAAAAGCCGTGTTTGATTATAATCTGCGGTCGAAACCCGATCGGTTGGTGGCTGGTAAAAAATTCCTTTCAACGGCGAGTTGCTCTTGTCTCGGGAGAGAATGAGAAGCTTTGGTCGAACGGGAAACGAGCTAGACGGCTGGACGGCTCGTTCGTTAGCCCCGCGGAAAACGTCTTATAAGTATTCGCCGAAGGAAGTTGGCGCGTACGCGCGTCGGCGAAGCGGATTGTCGTGTCACGCGTTGCGCGCGATAAAGAAGACGAGGGGGGCTGGGGGAGGACGCGAGGCCGATGGGATGCGTGGGAGGGAGAGAGCGCGCAGGGTGGGTCGACATCAGTAGGGGTTGTCTTGCCAGATGGCGCTGACTGTCGTTAACGCGGAAAAATCGATACGCGTCGTCGTCCGGCGAGCGGCTGGCCGCCAACCAGTACGCGACTCGTGAGCACGAGGTAAACACGGCTCCCAATGGCAATTACAATGGAATGATACGCAATCGCCGATCGGCAATCGAGATAGCATACGAGGGTGCACCATGGTACGTTACACCGAAATCGACTAAAACGCGAATTCGATCGAGTCTGCATGACACTCGCGAGAACTCGTCATACTTCTCTTAATCGTTCTCTTTTTCATTCTCGTATAATCGCAATTTTTCATTTTCGACAAATCCCGGCCGCGATGTCGATTCGAGCGCCCTAAGTGGTACACGTGTGAAGTGCCGAGTGTATACAAATTCCGAGCGTTGACGGTCGACCGGCTCGGTCGAGATAACCGAAGACGGAAGTGCCGTTTTACACTGACATTCGATTTGCGCGAGCCGAGCCGCAGTGGGTCATTCCGATACGGGAGGATGCCGCTTGGGGGGTGGGGATTGAGCGAGTGAAGACAGAATAGACCGCACGATATTACGCGCGATATTGTCGCTTATTGGCACATTCGATCGCACGCGACGATTCGATCGCGACTAAACGTCACTTCGAGCGTCCAACTATCGGACCGTTTCCACAATAACTCGCGATCACGCGTACTGTCCAAACTTATTAAATTCCATTCTTCTTTTTTCATGAATTTTACACAACGACGTTAATTTACCATTCGATACACGTCCAGCGTTCACCGTTCATAGATATCGAATTCGTTGGGCGACAATTAAAACGCGCCCGCGTCGGAAACGTCAAACGATCCCGACAGTTGACGCTTCGACGGTTCGACGTTTGACGAGCGTTTTATGTAGAGAGACGAGCATCCTCTGGCCGGCTCGCGCGATTCTTACGCGCGACGTTGCTGTACTATATCTACCTCAATGACACGTGACTTTTTTTGCCGCATGTACAGTACGGGTTCGTAAATTACGCTCTCGAGCTCCTGGTGGTGAAGACCTTTGACACCGAGACATGGGAGGCGATAAAGTAGGTAAAACAAGGCAGTCGCGCCGTGGCGAGACGAGCCATTCTAATTGCTCGATGTAATTTATGTGCGTATCGTTATAGATAGCAGTGCATGCGAGATGTGTTGTATAGTTTTGAGCAAGCGGCAGATGGCGTAGACTCCGATATGCACTCCACGCGAGGTTCCCGATATTCGTACCGATGTCGCTAAAACTGTTTGCGCTTCGACGAAAGAACATTTCCAGATTATCGCGCAAAAATATCGAGCCGTGTAATCGAATTCTCGCATGGATAAATTTATCGAGAAATTTCGATCGTAGAACATAATTCTCTCGTAGTCGTCTTCTTATGTAAAATGTTCTACCATGAGGTCGTTTTTAAAATCAAGACGGGAGCATTATGGCGAACCATCGGGTTGCTAGCCAAGGACGAGCTCTTTATCATATACATATAGTTGATTTTTTATTCGATTACGAAGTGAGAAAATTTACGATTCGCGTTACCATAAATCCAAATATCCTCGGTTCTTCCAATCGTATGA
Organism: Goniozus legneri; assembly: GCA_003055095.1. NCBI lineage: Eukaryota > Metazoa > Arthropoda > Insecta > Hymenoptera > Bethylidae > Goniozus > Goniozus legneri. Next base: position 74,325 of record NCVS01002365.1, read on the forward strand.
ATTTACCTTCATTTTTCTAGAGATGTGAATTTCCCTCGTACAATTACGAATATATCTTTTCTCTTATACGAATTTTCCACCGAGTCTATTTAATTTGGCTTTGTGGCCACCTCTTTATTCTTACTTCTATATTATGTACAAGTACGTGCGCTAGCGTATATCCTTAAAGTAGCACCTACCAGCTACCAGCGTATGTAAATGTAGGTCTAAATATGGGTTACGCGCCGAGGGTTCACGCTACGGCAACACTTAAAAGCTCGTATAAGGGTACATTTCACCCTCCACAAATGAGTTTTCATCATGCATGAAAATTACGCGAAATTATTTTAATACCCACTTCATCGTCATCATTTTCATATTCGTGTACGAAAAAGTTTGGTCTTTTCGCCTATTCGTAGTTTTGCGACGTTTACTTTATCAATTTCAAAACATTCCCTGTTATACGGAAAGTTTCTAAATTACATTTTTCAAACGACTCGCGCAACTTTGGCAAATCTATAACCGACTTTGCATTTTTTCCCGACAAATAGAAACTGCCGCAAATCTACTCTGTAGACTTTCAGAAATAAATCATAACCGCGAGTAAATGGCAACTACTTTAACTTAATTTGTAAGACTTGGGAAAACTGTCCGCGCAGTCACGTACCGCTGTTACGCTTGGTTCGCGTGAAAATTACTAAACGCAGCGATACACTCGCGAAACTCACCCAGCGTTGATACACAATGCTTATATGCCGCGGTTGAATTAAAAGTACGAACGATTATGCATTCAACGCGCTTGATTCATGGAACCGGATTTTTTTACACAAGTTTGTAAAGAGCTTTCACAAAAAGTGTTTATAGGAAGAGAGGACGAAGTGACAGCTTGCATCCCCGTGAAAGAGCAAAACGCTTTCAGGCCTTAAGCGCGGAAATTTAATAAAAACGAAGCCGCTCATAATATCATTAAGCCGCTAGAAATTCTCGTATTTCTTTTTTCTCTTAGTTTTATTGGCAAAGGATTAACACGAGACGCGTTTTCCACCGAGCAAGTAAATTCTCCACTTTCGCGGAGAAGGGAAAAAAATTAACTGCATTAAAATTCATGAAATTCGTAGTATAATCTCACGCTGGCGTGGAAAAAGCTATATTCATTGCAAGAAGGGTGTATGTATCATACGGTAGGAGGAACCAGCTAAATTGGATTTAAAACGAGTTTTGCATGCTCGAGAGCTATCCGCTTCTTTTTTGCGATTGTTCGAAACGAGTGAATCAATCTCTGAGTCCGTGAATTTTCAATTGTCGCAGGAAGGACGCAGCTGTGATAATGGAGGGACAGTTTTTGGTCCGGCAAATCTACGACGACGAGATCACTTATAATCTGATATCTGCCGCCGTTAACCGGCTCAGTACGTATAAACGCTTGCATTATTAAAATAACAATTTAGTAGACCATAAATTTGTCCTCGCGTCCAAAGACGACGTTAAGTGGACAATCTCGCACGATGAATTTTCACGTAAAACGCGCGCGCGCGCGGGCTGCTTGTGTCGCTGTATGGGTAATTTATTCACGAAATTCATCGCTGCGCGGTTGATAGTCTAATAAAACATAAGATTTTCCCGAGCTCGGTGCTCGCGCCCTTCCCCGTGCGTTATTAGTGCCTTTTTGAGTGTGTACTCAATCGCGCCGTCAATTAAGTATAACTCGAGCTTTTAATTGCATTCCTCCAACTTATTCAATCGAAAGTTTAACGGACTGCTCATTAGTCGCGTAGCCATTAATGACTTCTAATTACTCTCGAAGCGTAACTGCATGTTACCGCGCGTCTTACAACTATACTCGCGTTCGGTTCACGCCAGATATATGTATGTATTTTCACCCCATTTCGCTCCATCGACGATTAAAAACTGATATAACGAATTTCAATGCGTATTTATAGAGGTAGTGATAAAAAAGGAAAGCCACGTATCCAGGCGAAATAACTGTCTGTTATACGTTGAGTCATTAAATTCCACGCGTCCTGCGCGCGAATAACGATCGTCACGAGGTCGGGGAGTTCGAGAGAGCGATGCCGGAGGGGTGAGGTCGACTCGGTAAAATGATAACCACTGAAATTTACGGGAGGACGCGCTAAATGTCCGTTTATCCCGGTGACACCGGAATCCCGAGGGGTTTTCGCGGCCATACAGACAAATCGAAATTCCAGCTCGGCAAGCGACAGAGGGAGAGCAATGATTCCATAGCTATCCCGTCCGTTTCTCTTACAGAAATTCCTGCCAACGAGATACTCGAGCTCTTCGGACGGATGTTCTTCGAGTTCTGTCAGGACTCTGGCTACGACAAGATCCTACAGGTCCTCGGCGCCACACCGAGGGATTTCTTACAGGTGAGCTTTGTTGGCACGAGGCGTATATGAACCTCCCACGCCTCGAAAAGCCGAATCGAGCGAGACTCCGTGTTCGAGACTCCGGAGAGAAAATTCGAGCGCCGCGCCGGGAAGGAGTAGATGAATGGCACTCGGATCCCGTGGGAAATGAGGCGGGAATTACACTTTTATGCAATTTTCTCCTAAAAATCTGCAGGGTATACCCTTCCTCGTCAATTTTCTTCCATTCCAGTCCTTTACGGCGAATGCTCTCGTGATACGGTATCCGTGAGTGGGTTAATCCTTGGGTACATGTACATCTATCTTACCCACTCGTAATCAACCTACTCGTAATCAACTCCCGGGGTCTCGAGGCCCTGCGCTATTGCTCGTAAACGCGCTACGTGTATACGGACGAGCATCTACGCGTACGACCCAGAAGCGAGCGACGTAAAACGTGGGAGAACGGAGTAGAGAAAAAGACGGAAAGGACACACACACCCCGTTAGTCGCGATACGACTGCGCGCGTTCATTATCCCACGCAAAATCTCGTTAAAACTGGCCTCGGTAATCGCTGGATCGTCCCGCTAGCAGTTCGATATCGATTGTTACCGAGATTGCTTTACACGCCGATACCGTTCGCGCAAATTCCGCAATTTCATTTCCCCCCGGTTTCGCGAAAACGTCGCGCGGTCGGATTAAATATTTATCGAATTCCGCCACGTATAACCGTTTTCCTCTGCTCCCATTTATCGATATCGTCATTGTTTAGATTTTATCGCGCTTTCTCGGGCGCTCGCTACGGCTTTCCCCTCGGTAACTCCACACCGCCTACAAACGTACTGAAATTTCACCCGATGGTCTTCGATATCACGCCAGAGATTGGGTATTTTCGAACGCTCCTCGACCGCGCGATTCTCGTCTCCGAATTTATTTACAGCGCTATCTCGCGCTCCGGGATATACGGGATCCGATTAAAAAGATAACGACGTAATAGCGGAATCTCTTATTCCCGAATCGTTCGACTATCGATAAAAGACGAATCCCGAATGTCTCAATTGCCGATGAATTCGCGAGGCGATAGCGCGCAAAATGACGAGAAGTCGGACATCCCGGTACGAGGCCATTATCAACCGTTTTCTCGGCTGACTTTTCATTTCCTGGTTCGTTCTGGCCGCGCGACACGTTCCGGTAGCTTATTCCCGTCGCACCGTCGGAACCCCGTCAAGAGAGAGAGAGAGAGAGAGAGGTCGCTTTTATTTATCTTCTACTCTCCAACACCTTATTTCATTTGCGAATTTTCCACATTTTTACGGGATTATTTTCCTTTTTTTCTCTCTCTCTCTTTTTCTCTCTCATTTTCATCGCCCGCATTGTCGAGATTTCCCGAGCAAATACCGTCGAGGCAATGTCAATCTTAACTCGCGTAACGCCGTGGGAATCGTCGATTCGCAGAACTTGGATGCTCTTCACGATCACTTGGGCACATTGTATCCAGGAATGAGAGCGCCGTCCTTTCGGTGCACCGAGAGACCCGAGGATGGCGCCCTTGTTTTGCATTATTATTCCGATCGACCTGGCTTGGAACACATTGTTATCGGAATCGTCAAGGTAATAACTTTTTGCATCTCGTTAAAATAACTAACTTTTCGTATTAAACTTTGTTTAATATTCGCGTCAGCGCGAGATAACTCATTCAAACAACGTTTCGCGCGCTCGCGCGCGCCCGTCCCTCTTTGTCTTTTACTCTAGACCGTAGCGAAGAAGCTCCACAACACCGATGTCGATATGCAAATATTGAAAACGAAAAGCGAATGCGATCACGTGCAATTTCTAATAACGGATACCTCCGGACCGGGAGTCGTATCGAATCAGATGATCACCGATCCCGAGACGCTGTCTGTCGGTGAGTAATCGAAAAAAGAAATAAGAAGAACTCGGCCGTACGGCTCACCTGTTCGCGATCGATAGAACGATATTAAGGACACCGTGCCAACACGTGTTTCGTGTTCTATATAATGAAACAGAACAAGTAAATCATCCTTATTTACCGCAGAACCCAAGGTCAGTCCAATGACGTTCTGCCGAGTTTTCCCATTTCACCTGATGTTCGATCGAGACCTCACTATAGTACAAACCGGCTGCACCATAACGCGAGTCATACCTCAGGTCGCCAGTGGCAATTGCAAGCTAAACGACATTCTACTCACCGTAAGTTTTACTGTATATATTCCCCACTCTCCCTCTTCTACTTCTTTTCTCCCCTTCGTCTCCCTCTTTCGTTTTACGAACGATCGCGCAATCGCAGTAATAACGGAACGAGGAAAATCACCGGCTATGAAATTCCGTTTGTCGAAGCACCATAGGACGCGATTAATAAAACATCGATCTACGGTTTGTACGAGATAATAACCGGCTGGCGCTGTCGCGCGCTCCAGAGTACCACGGGGCGCATCGAGCTCGCAATTCTCTTCCGAAATTACATCTCGGAGCCGAGGGAAACCGTCCGAGAAATTATCCGAGATATTTTCGCGACGTAACTATATACGCGTGAAGAGGGGAAGGAACGTTTCGAAAGCCGGATTGCAGTTAAGTACGCGAGAAATTCGAGATGAGCCACTTATTTGGAATTCCGGTAGCGCACGAGCCGAGTTCATTCGAGAGTACCCTAATTGCCTCGTTGTCAGCCAATTTTCAAAACACGGCCTAATAATTAACCCCCGTCGTCGAGATAGCGTGCCCTCTCGTACACGTATCGCGCTTCTACGTTTACTATAATGTAACTTCATTCATATTCATGCGACGGGGGGTTCCGATACGCGTTGTAGCTCACCTCTCAACCGGCCGATCAAATATCTATCAAACGTTGTTTATTGTTACGAATGATGCCTGTCTAGCGCCCCGATACGAAAATTACACGTCAGCTCGGTCATCGTGCAAATCCGCACGTCCCACGTATTGATAATTTTTACGCTGTTATGTGAAAACAATGCAAATATAGTTTGCTATTTTCTTTATCTGATTATTCACAGGTCAGGCCTCATCTGGAATTTACGTTTGAGAATATACTCTCTCATATAAACACGGTTTATGTTTTGCGGACCAAAAAAGGAGTCATGCGTGTCGACGCATCGGAAGAATACTCGTATTTACGTTTGAAGGTTAGTCGAAACGACAATGGCGATTAAAATTTCATTAATTACGTTGATGACGTGCTAATTATTAATTCAAACGTAACGAACCGGGTAATTTTAATGAATTTCAAAGTCATTCGACGACTGTACACGACGTTTGCGAATTAGTTGTTTTCGCAAATGCAGTGGATTATGTAATTAATTACACTATGTAATTTTCCTAATTTAATTAATATTCTCGTCGACTATTTTTTTAGGGCCAAATGCTGTACATACCGGAATCGGACCAGATGATTTTCCTCTGTTACCCGAGCGTCATGAATCTAGACGACTTGACAAGGTACTAATTCTTGTTAATTCGTAATACAATAGGCACAAAAAAGAGCGAGGAGATGAGAAATAAGAAAAATCCAGGATGAAATAATCCCGTGAGACACCAATATTCCGAACTTCTATCCGGTTATTGCGAAACTTCTCCGTTGCCCGTCGCCGTTAATTTGCATTTCCTGATAATTCTCGGCGCTTCGATTGAATTTCCTCCTTAAACGGTACACGGGGACGATGGGTATATTGGGAACTGCAGCGCTGCGGCGTAGGTCTGAAGGAAATGAGAGAGAGAGAGAGAGAGAAAGACTCAGCTGCACGAAGGCACGGCGCGCTTTTGTGCCCGGCACCACGCGAACCCTTCGCACGCGGTATATATAGAGTTCGGAAAGTTAGTAAACAAATTTAAGCGCGTAACTTAATCGGGTTCCATTACGGCGTCTATTAATCCCGATAGGCAATAACTCGAAGTTTAAAGTACGGAAACATGAGCGCGGCGGGAGGAACGAGAGCGAGCGGTATAAAAGCTCCGTCTACTCGCCTTACTCACCGGGGCGAGAAGCTACTTACGAGGGCTGCGAAGACGCGCGATACCAGTAAGAGAGGGCACACGTCGACAAGACCGCTATTCATTCGCTCGACGAGAGCGATATAATATCGGTGAATTTACGCGGCGAGCGGCGCAAGAGTAGGGCTGAAATATCGTGCGACGAAACTGCATACGAATGACATCGCGAGTACGTGACTTGCTTGTAAATCAATAACATCAACAAGACCGTGGAGCCGTGTGTGAGAAAGAGAGGGAGAGAGAGAGAGAGAGAGAGAGAGAGGGAGAACGCCACTCACGCAAATAAAAAAAACCTAATGTATTTTCGCTTTCGCGCTCGGCCGCTTCGACGTTGCGAAACGAAACGAGAAAAGAGAAAGAGCGAGATAGAAAAAGAGAGAGAAAAAGTAGCTTCGCGACCCGTTCTTATATCGCCTCTCGCGCTGCTTCCTGCACGCGCGCGTAATCCCGAGGTTACGTAAATCCGTGCGAAGTTCCCGCGACATCGGGCTCGAAAAAAAAGGGGGAGTAAGTTTTTCGATTCCGCTCGAGTCGAAATTGCGCGCTAATGCGGAGGCGAAAATTTCGTTACGGCGATCGACAATGCACTCGAGGCGTTTGTGTTCGCGAAAGTTGGAGACTCGATAACGCAATTCCGTGTTTATTCGCCGTATTTCGCGCTCGCGCTCGCTCCGAGGGAGCTCGTCCTTCGACAGGAGAAAAAGGAACCGAGAGATAAGGAGAACGCGAGCTCATCTAGTTGAACGATTCTCTCCGAGACTTTCCACTCGCTTCGAGGACGTCTTCCAGCTCGCTCATCCACTCCGCAAACTCATCAGCGTTTCGAAAATTCGCAAACTTCGAGGCTCCCTTTTCATTTTCAGACGAGGACTGTACCTGAGCGACGTACCGCTGCACGACGCCACAAGGGATCTCGTGCTCATGTCCGAGCAATTCGAGGCCGATTACAAGCTGACTCGTAATCTCGAATTGCTGACCGACAAACTGCAGCAAACGTATCGCGAGCTCGATGGCGAGAAGCAGAAAACCGACAGGCAAGTAGCGCCGTCCCGCGAGATCGCTTATACTCGAATAAAACCGTTTACATCCCAACGGTGCTCGTATACACGACTGGGGTAGTGGGGGACTCATCTTTACGATGAGCGTCGATATACAATCGGCGCTCCACGTCGGCATGTTTATTCATCGGTTTTAGGGTACGTATACGTACGGAGGAACGCACCGGCGCGAAATTGCGAGCGAGATAGAATCCGCAGAATGTCGAATGCAAATACGAGTCCGATCGTACGGTAAAGCGCTTTCTATTCTTCCGAAGATAAAAGGGCATTTTATGTAAATGTCTTTACGCGAGAGGACTGGCTGCAGTCGCTTTCACGACTCGGTCGCGGCAGCGAAACGACTCCCTACGTCGGGATAAAAGAGGGGAAGAAACGTAGAAATTGATCCGCTCGCCGGGGTACATTCCCCGGTCCAAAAATTCGATCGGCTTTTTGTCTGAATTCGAACGGTTTATTAGTCTTGTTCGGTGTCCTCTCAAAATTTGACTCCACCATTCTTATCAGTTTACCGAGGGAATACCGATTCAAGGGGTTTGCGAATAAAACCCCTTATAAATTCTTCGACTCGGGTTCGTGTACGAATTCGACCTTTGCGATTCCTCCACGAACTTCCTGACCGATTGACGCTTCCGCAGACTACTGTACTCGGTACTACCGATCTCGGTGGCCAACGAGTTGCGACACTCGCGGCCGGTGCCCGCCAAGAAGTACGACTGCGTGACCTTACTGTTCTCCGGTATAGTCGGATTCAGCGCTTACTGCGCCGCTCACACGGACTCGAGCGGCGCCATGAAAATCGTCAACATGCTCAATCAACTGTATATAGCGTTCGATGTGCTGACGGACCCCAAGAAGAACCCGAACGTATACAAGGTAACGAGTTTATAGAGGCGGGAGCGGGAGGGGGAAGTAGCGGTACCCGCCGGCGAATACAAATGAACCTCTCGCGACGAAATATATCGCGTCTTAATCTGTTTTCCTCCTTCGGCGAGATTTTTATTCGCGATAAGAGGACCGAGAGATCCCAGTTCCCCGGGGTGACCTCGTTCGCGAGTAAGCGCGCGGGCCGAAAATTTTTAACCCAGTCAGCAGAGCGCGAATGAAAAAAGAAAGAGAGAGAGGAAGAGAGGGAGAGGAAAAGCGCGAAGCAACATGGATATATAAGGGCACGCGTGGGCGGATAAATCAATATTCCCGCGAAATGAAAGTCCGAAATATTTTTTGCCTCGAGCGGAATTTAATCAAGCGACGGAACGAAGCCGGGAAAACCTTTTGTCCCCGTGCGCGAGCGTGGAGAGAGAAAAGAGAGAAGAAAACGTCCGCGACGAGATCTTAATCGGGATTGACGAGCAGGCGCGTTATCTCGCTCGACGAAAGAGGAACTTCCTCGCTAACTTCGTAGCCCGTAATATTTCGGGATTAGCGACATACCGGGGTGGAGATAGGCTTGATCCCTCACCCTCCTCCTCGCTCATCCCCGTGGCCTATTTTCTAGGTGGAGACGGTCGGCGACAAATATATGGCCGTGAGCGGATTACCGGAACCCTGTCGTTGTCATGCACGTTGCATAGCGCGACTAGCCCTCGACATGATGGACCTGGCCGCCGACGAGGTCAAGATCGATGGCGAGCCCGTGGTAAAAACTCTCGATGAGACAATTTTTTTTTTACCGCCAATTATTCACCGCCGTACATTAACCCTCTCCAGACGCGAGCGATCGATCGACGGAAATTCCTCGACTCGTCGAGGCAGAGCACGCACGAGCGAGCAGCCGCGGGTCGATCGCGCGCGCGAATCACGCGTGAAAATATCGGAGATCGATTCTCGCTTCTGACGCTTGCCTATTGCTTCGCAGAGAATCACGATCGGCATTCACAGCGGGGAAGTGGTCACCGGTGTGATTGGACATCGAATGCCGCGCTACTGCCTCTTCGGTAACACGGTCAATTTAACCAGTCGAACGGAAACCACTGGCGAGCCTGGCAAGATCAACGTTTCCGAGGACGCGTACAGGTACACATAATACAGTCGTAAATATTAAAATTCAGGAATCAAGGGATCCGGTTGCATTTCGTGCTTTCGATTCGTTCGCTTGCCAACTAAGCGAAGGTCTCAAAACTGAAATAACAATTCTTACTAGGATTGTATGATTTTTCACTCGCTTGTGAAATTTTGATTTCATAACAATTGATTTTTCATAGTTTTTGGTTAAAAATGACTTTTATTGTACATTCGAGGCACATATTTGTGAACGTTTGACTGGCGTATAGAATTACAGGGAAACCAGTTTACAGTCGCGAGAGCTTCTTCGGGAAATTAAACGGTTGACTCGCTCTCAAAGTATTCAAGGCGTTTCACGACCTAACCGGGTAATATGTATAGCGTTTCTATGCTCGCTACAGTACATGTATCCCGGACGGAGTATGTGGATATTTAGGAACGTTTGAGAGTCCGTGAAACTCCCTCTTGCGTAAAACCAACCGTCCTCACCGCGGCGGTTCGAGGTCGACGTTCGTTTGTCGTACACCCACAGCAAAGAGAGTCTTATCAAAATCGACGCTCTCCGTGCGCCCGTTCACGGCTGACCGCGTTATATCGCGCGATTCTCCTTAATAAAAATGTTAATAAGCGGTTGCGCAAACTCGCGCGCGGGGAAAACACGCGAAACTCGCTCTCCACCGGGATTCGCTCTCCCGATTCGAGGGAAAACTGTAATTGAATGGCGTAGCGATTACGCGCCCTAACTATTTCCTCGCGATTCGTGGAAAATTTGCTCGTCGCTCGTCGCCTAAGCGAGAATTCGTCCCGAATGACAAATTCCAGTCACGAGGCGGTCCACCGCCTCGGAACTCCTAGAACGCACAGCTCGATTGTTCTCCGGCCGAGAGGCGAAAACTTGGCAAACGGCTCGCGAGCGTTCCCGATAAAATCCAATTGTTATTGCCCCCCAAGCTCGGGGGCTATTGTACGTCTTGCCTCGGTATTTATGGGTATATAGGGAAAGCGGGTTGAGAGTTACTCGTCTCGACGACTTTGCGCGGAACCGCGTTAAAAGCGCCGCGGCTAATGAATAGCTATGCATTTGGCGCATAACGAGCGCTCACGATATTCCGGATTTCGAGAGCGACGTACCCCTCTCTCCCTCCGCCCGGCTGCTCTTTTCTCTTTGTTCGCGCGTTCCTACGTACCGCTATAATTCACACACCCCCCCCCCC
>NCVS01002365.1:84986-99987 GCA_003055095.1 Goniozus legneri
CCCTCCCCCTCTCTCACTCGCTCTAATATCCAATTATCGATAGAGCCGTTGTGATTTTACGTCTGCTCGCGGAAGATACCAATGCCAATTACAGAGCGTCGTGATTATAGATCGATGCCTTCCGGTAGCTCGCGCAATACGTAACTGAATTTCTTCGCCTCGATCATTGAGTAACATCCTATTTTCACGTGAATCGGCGGCTCTCGGAGAGAACTCTCGAAAATTGGGAATCTCATCGCGTACGTTACCCGGTATAATTCCTATATGCACTCCGACAGAGCCTGAAATAAATTTAAATCGGATTTTACGCGGGAGCGACGCCAGTGAAAGATGATTGCGAAATCCGCAATTTCCAGTCCCGTGAGATGCACAAACAGACGCGCGGGCGCTCACAAATACAGAATCGCTCACACGCACTCGGCTCGCGGTAGTTTCCAAGGGGAATTTTATGCACGCGGCATCTGGCAAAGACGCCAAACTTCTCGGCTAATGTCGTTTCGTTCGCGGAAGACGCGTAGTCTTCCGTCAATCCCGATTGCGTTCGATCTCCATTCGGTGCTCGTAAACGCCGCGTGTGTAAAAATTCCATCGGAAATTCTCGTAAAAAAAGGAGAGAAAGGTAGGGATAAAAGTTCCGTGATCGTAAAAATCACCAGGGATATCAATCGGCGAGAAGATCTAGGTAGTCCTTGAGAGACTGCGGGATGCCGAGCTTCTGTATTCCGTGCGGTAGGGCCCAATTCTCGTATAGCAGCTGCCTGATGCTGCACCTACAGAGGTGTCGCAGCTCCGGTGGCGTGATCCCACTACGCTCGGGCGGCACGAGGTTTCTCTCCACCAAATTCGGGTACTGCTCGTGTAACGAGACGCTGTGGACTCCGCATTTCTCGGCCACGTGCTTGGGTGTTCTTACGATGGCCGTTATGACAGTACGCAAAAGTAGTCTCAGGCAGATCAGAAGATGCTCAGGATAGACTATCTCGTCCTGACCGTTCGCGGATTCGTACTCGTTGAGCCTGGTCAGGAGGATCTCGAGCGGCGAGGGCGCCAGCTTGTCGCGTTCGGTTGTGGCGCCGTAACGCAGCATGACGAGCAGAATATCAGGCGAACCATGCTGTATGGCCACCCTGATCGGCACCACCTGACCGTAAGACTCCATCGGTACGTCCACGAAGCGCATCATAGAGTTCGTGTGCGAGCACTTGTACTCGAGTTTTCCCAACGCGGCGTGGTTCATGAAATAAACCAGCGCCCTGATATTCTCGTCCCGATCCTCGAAGTCGCTCTTCCAGCCCGAGAGGAAATGCGTCACCCGAATTCCAAATATCGCGCCCACCATTATCCTCTCGAAAGTCCTCTCGCAATAGAATATGTCATTGAGGAGGCGCGAGACGATCTCGTTGTTGCGAACGTTCCAGTCGTAGCAGAGCTTCGCTGCTACGTAGAGCACGTTGTGAAATTTTCCTAATAGACAAACGTGTCCGTTCTCTACCATCGTGATGTTGTGATATCGCAACGCGGAGAGCACGATTCTCTCGCACACGTCCTCTCGTTCCAGGTTTTCGGCTGCAAGATGAAACAAAAGGGGAGAAAAATTGAAGTAGAGCCGTTTCATGTATAAATTTAAATAAATTCTTTTCGCGTTCCGTGAACGCCCACTCATCTTTCGTTGACTCTTCTCTCTATTTATTTTTTTTTTTTTCATCTCGGTGAAAATAACGCGTTTACGCATCATCCAATTTCAAGCGTAACGAGAGTTTTAACCAGAGGCTTCCGATTACATCAACGAAAGCTGCGCGCGGAGTGAAAAGAGAGGAGTGGATAGAAAAGAACGCGTACGTGAAACTACTCTTGTTGCATGCGCACATATCGACACTCTTTCTACCTCGTTATTTCGTTCACTCTCGACTCGCTCGCCGACTCTCTCTATCTTCGCTAGGAGAGCGCGAGCGACTCGTCGAATCATTTCCCATCTCGATAATTTACACAGACGCCCGTCTCTCTCCCCCGATATCCCGTGCTTATTTACTTTATACCTTCCCTCGCCCGCGCTCTACTGACTTCTCTCTCATTTGTAATTCAACGAGTCCGCGTTCTATAATACCATGCGTGTTCACGTTTCTCTAGATGGATTTTATTACCTTCCGCGCAGCTGTTTATAACGTCCGTGAAATATCCGACCATTTCGCGACGTTTGTATCGGGACGCCAGACAGCTACGATCCATTTCGGCGAACAATTTGTCGAAGTAGCAATCTATCAGCACTTCCATTCTTGTCGTTAAATTTCACGTCACTCGCTGCCGGAGATGTTTATCCCCTCTTGGGGCTATTTATTTGTTTATCGTTCACCGTAACGCTGCGGCAATTAGTCGAACTCGCCGATTGTCCGATACGTAATGACCACGAATTCGAAGTGCGACGAGCGTAGGGATACTCTGGTAATTCGATTAGACGCTAGTACGTAACCAGAAGGGCTTCTTTCGGCGACACCCACGTTCGGTGTCCGTTTCGAGACATTGAACGAACGGTACATCCGTGTATGAGTAATGCACTCAATGGTGCGAAAATGACATATCACTCAGGTTTTACCGGTGCGTTTCTTTGTTAGAAATAACCGATCACTGCTTGAAAATTTTCATATTGCGAAACAGCCAGATATTGATTTATGAAATTTTACGAGAAATGTGTTTCAAAGAGTTGAGCGAAATACTGAAATATTTGAGAGGATATAACATGATATCGATAAATCAAATACTACTCGCTGATCGATTTTCCGACAAATATAACCTCCATACGTGTCATTCTTACGAAGCGTAATGAAATTAGTTGTTTGTCGTAATTGCGATCCTTTCGATAACGCTATGTAGATTACAAATGTCTTGAGAAACAAGAACGAATTCCTTGCAGGCTAATTGCAGTGTCCAGTAATTCGGTCATTACGTTCCGATTTGTTGTTATTCTCTGGAAGTGGACCATGCTGAATGCGTGCGTTGATAATCGAGAGTAGGTTAATCAACATAAAGCTTTCGATTCATATTTTATCCTCTTCATACACGCGCTTATTAAAATCTAATTGTACTGCAATTTCGTATGATCAGAGTAATAAGAGGCGCTTTGCAGCACGCGCGATAGTAAAAGTACAATGCGAATTGTAATCGTTTTAACGCTTTGTTGCAGGTACCTGTGCATGCCGGAGAATCAAGATCCGCAATTCCTTTTGGAGTATAGAGGTCCCGTTGTGATGAAAGGAAAATCGGATCCGATGAATGTGTGGTTCCTATCCAGGGAGAGAGAGTTAGCTTCTTAATTTTTGAATCCGTCTTCGTTACTTATCGTATAAATGAGGAACACTGTCGCGATAGCAATAACGTTAAAGATCCGTGTAGAGTGTAACGTTAGAGATAAATTAAGAGGAAAAAATTAAAGAATATGTGCAAACTTGGACGACGAAATGAAAATCATTGAAACAAGTTTTCGTACCGCTATGATCGATGTACCGAATTGTCGTTTTAATTTGTCTTTCGACATTTACACTTCTACGCAGAAACACTATGTCGTCCAATTTAACGAACCAAATTGAAATTCAAAGTGATTTGTTTATTTATTGAAAATGTATATGGCAATCAAATATAAACGTTATATTGATTCGAAAAAAAAGCACCAAGAATTTATTTTTTCCTTCAATTCCGCGCTTCGTATATATGTATATTTCCGATATATTCCAATTAAACATAAATAAAAGAGGAAATGGCGATGTCCGGTTTCAAAAATAGTCCAGAATATTGATTTTTTATTGTCGTTTTCTTTGCACACAACGACGTATACTGTACTGTAATTTAAAGGGGCCACACAAAGAGCCGAGTTGCTTGTATGTGTGTGCGTGCGTGTGTATGTGTAGTCGTATAACGAACTGTGATTTCATAGCGGGTTTGTTCGTGTCAAATGAACAAGGCAATCAAATAAAGTCTCTGTATTGGTTTGACGATGTTACACCATAACGAAAATATTTCTTTCGTCGTTTCACATGACCTCCCATATTGGACAGGCCACCGACGATTATCCGCATTACCTGAGTTCCTGGTGTGAAACAGCCTCACCTCTCGCGAGAAGAGCACGTAAAAAATTTCTCTCTCTCTCTCTCTCTTTCTCCGAAACCAAGAAAAAATAAAGAAAGGCGTATAACCAGATATCTCGGAGGAATGCATATAGCTGGGGGAGTGTAACGGAACCTGTTTTAGTCCTCGAACTGGTCCCGCATATATACTGCAAGGCCAATCTAATGAACACAGCTCGCATGCGAACTCTGATTACGATAAACCGTTACTAATAACTCCTAATTGTTATTCTTTATGCATCAATGCTCACTACCTCAGAAACCGAACTACGCGTGATACATATACATATTTGGTATCGAATGTATGTCCGCGACCTGAAGAGATCATTCAGACGATATTGACTCTCTTCGTTCGTAATTTTATTATTTTATATCTTCATTGTAAAAAGTTTCCGAGTAGCTCGTTTTTTTTTCATTTTGAGTGCACAATAAGTACGAGCAATGAATAGCTGTAAAGGTACGTTTAAAGTAAACTTCTTTATATGCTTATTTATTCAAAGTAATATTTTCGGTTTGTAAAGCGGTTCATATAATCGTTTGCTTCGGCAAAAGGTATGCAGAATGCTGGTTCAGCTGGAAAAAAAAGAGAAAAAAACAACCGCAACTTAACTGGTTTACTGGATGAAAGATATGTGTGTAAAATAAAACCAAACAACACGAAAATAACGATCATAAAAATAAGCTGATGAATTGCATTTTTGATTGCTAAGTGATGGAATCAAGAAAGACAGTTACAGTAATTAGTAAAAATTACGAATCAATATTTGTCGAGGTTTAGTTATTATATAAACGGTAAAAATATCAAGAAGGATGCGATACCGTTATCTGTATGCGAAGTTAATTTACGTTTTATGTATCTACATATTTTTCATTTATAAATAGCAAGTTTCAAATAGTAAACAAATATTAAAATATCCCCATTTCAGACTTTACATTTATCGAAAGAAGTACAATAATACGACAGAGGAAAATAACCAATTGTAATATTTTTGTGTTTAACGATAAACAAATCCAATAATTAGTTTATTCAGTTTGAGCGCTGCTATACATAAGAGGAAGCGTGAAATTTTATAGGCCAAGAATGTTATCAGTCTACGATTCGAGCTCGTTGGAATGCGTGTACAGCTACCTTTGACTATCGACCGTCGATATATAACCGCGTGAACTAAAATGAAAGATTATATCATTTCTCCATGAGGATTAACTTTGATGTCGAACCCGTTTCACGGAGTATCAACTTTCCTTGATAACGACCTTCATATGAATAAGTAAAAACATTATACGAGTGTGTCAAACGGTGTACCGTTTATTTTCGTTGACCTAAATTTAAAAATGCAGCGGTGCCATCTGTGATGACGCTTATAACAGGAAGTTATTTTTTTATACCATGCACGTACAGGCGCTACTTTTTTATTTTTCAATTAGACGTAGTGAGCAGTTAACAAATGAGATGCCAAAATAATTTGCGTAAAAAATTTATATTTACACGGTATAAAAAAGGAATTAAGTAAAAAATAATAAACTATGGTCTTTTTCATTAACGATCGTTTTTACGTAACGATGCTGTTTTAAAAAGAAGTCTAAAACGCTCAAAAGCTAAAAAATTAATAATATAATATTTTTTCTCATTATTAATCGAGGAAGGTTAAGATATGTGAACTTCCGTCCGAACAAACTGGTCGAGAGTTGTTCGCTCGAGCCGACATTCCAATGAGCTCAGAGAAATTTCGGCAGGTGCACACAGTGTCAGGTTTGTGGCTACCTTTCCATTCATGTATACGAACATCTCAACATCATTTTAACACGTACACACGGAAGAACGCTGGTGAACGGTAAGGAGCAGGTATTTAAATGAGAAACCGGAAAGTCGATCCTGGTCGACTCGATAGAGGACACTACTATTCCGTCGAATAAGTAGGTACCTACCACTCAACGTGGACTCGCGCTACGCGCAACTTATTTATCCTCCGCTTCTCATTTCTCCTGCCACTCCGACTGGATCGGAACTTTAGTTAACCTAATTTTCCAACGCTCGCATCGCATATCCGACATTTACAGAGAATTTGCCACAACTCTTCGAAACCCCATTAATGGAAAAAATGTTAAAAGTCGATACTTTGGAGCGATTCTATGGTATAGAGTCAACACGGCGTTTGCCGTAATAAATGAAAAAATTAACGAGGTAGGAGTTTCATTTAACGTAGAATTCCATTCAATATCAGTGAGCTCTGCGCGTTTGGAGTCACGATATACTAACGCCGCGGTGGAGTGCCTTCCCCTTCTACTACGGGGAAGAGCACGGTGAGTCCCCACCAAGTCGCACATTTCACGAGCGTCTTGGGGCCCGACTTAGGTCCCCACCTGAGCGGCTCTCTCGCCGCATGAGTGAGTGTCGGTCGCATTCAGTACAGTTACTGACGGCTCGTGCTGTGAACAATCGTCGCGTCGACCGCCGTCGACTCGGTCTTTCGGGTTTCGCGACTATGCGTCGATCTTCATTTTGATACACATATGCAGTTCGTAAGTGGTGCCTTCTTCTCTCTCATTCTCTCTCTTCCGTTCGTTCGCTCGGTTATCTCGCATCGCCCATCTGCTCTCGTTTCTCACGCACTCGCCGGTCTTTCACCGCGTACGCGTGTTTCGCGCTCTCAAGTGTGCACAGGTGTTTCGTTTTTCGCCGGTTCTCCTCGACGTCGAATTCTCCAACCCGTACCCGGCATACCTCGACTGATAAAACGCGTGTATCCAAGGACCAGTTTTACGTCGGATAAAACGCCAATCCTGTGGAATTCGTCCTTGACGACCGCGGAGATACCATCTAGAAAGTTTCATCGAGTCTTCGCGACGTTCTAAGATCGAACACGTCGCGTCAGCGGTTCTGCAGGTGCACGAGGCGGATGTTTTTCGAGCCGATGATGCGCTCGATACTCGAATTCGCGGAGGATTTTTTTTTCTCGAGCGAGCGGAAATTCTCGATCGACCCGTGAATTCGTTCTTGATTCTCTCGGGAGGGGAAAAAAGCAATGATAAAAGTATCTTACCTTCTCGTAGTTGCATTAAATCGTTCCCCGCGGCGTTTGTCCTTGGTCACGCGAGATACTGTCGCAAAAGCTCCTTCGGCTGTTAAAACACGTTCTCGCGTTGTGTGCTCGTTCGATCGCGACTCGTTTGAGGAGTCCGTTCACCTGAAACATTCACCGGCAACGCGAATTCTGAGATTTCGTCGGTGAGTGGTAAATGCATAATAGTTTCCTTTTGGAAAGTGTTCGCGCCCTCGGGCCGAGACCTCGACGTTCGATATATCACTCCGGCGCGGCAAAAATTCGCGCAAATACGACGCGGGAATAACAAATGACTTATTGGTACGACATTGAGTGAAAAACTACGTCATTTGAACATTTTTTCCCTCTTGTCCCACATCGAAAGGGTCAAGGATTGACTTTCCGTGCTTCCGAGAGTCTCGAGAACGTGTTACAAATGAAGCTTAATAATAATTAACCAATAATAATAAGAGGATAATTAGAGGATTATTCGTTATTTTCAAACGACTTGGATCAGAATGATTGAAAATGATTGAAATGATTTCTCGTACAGTTCGATCATTTTTAGCCAAGATACAGCTATTTCAGAAAGTGACCTGCTAATTGTTGCGGGGAGTGTTTACATACGTGTATTATTTCTTTACAAGTATATGTTCATATGTATATACGCTTTAATAGACACCGCGCGAAATTTCCGGTGAAACCTTAACGGTTCGGGTGACACGGGAATATTCTCAAATGTCTCCGCTCGGCAAAAACATTTTTACTGTAACGCTAACTCGACTAATGCATATTCCTCTCCCTCTCTCTCCCTCTCTCTCTCTCTGCAGGAATTTTTTTCGAGAAACGTCAAGTGAAATTTCCTTATCTCTCTCCCCCTCCTCTGGCCGTGCTGATTAACATAGCATCCGATTCTAACAGTACATTATTATCGGAACTGTCCGCGTGTAAATAGCGGCTCGATAGTAATTCGCGTATGCTGTTGCAGATTAAAAATTCAGCGAGTCGATGTCGTGGTGTTTATGAAGGGAAGAGGATTCGCGAATCTCGAGCTCGGCTGGGCGGCGTAACGCAGTGAGGGAGCTCGCGGTTTTGGCCCGTGTGTGCATCTTAGTCTCGCTTTATGGACGTGGCTTGCAGGATGACCGTTCCTCCGGCACTGGCGGCCGCGAGCCAGTCCAGGGACTCGATCCAAGTCGCTCGGCAGACTGTGTCAATTCGCTCGGCGTCCCCCCCGCTCGTTGCCTCGCCGCTGCTCAGCGGGACCGAGGCCGGAGCAACGGTATTCGTCGGAGGCAGCGCTCCTGCCGCCGATTCCGTGTCAACCCGCGGGAGAATAATCCCGGAAGTGCAATCGGCGAACGGCCACCAAAGACACAGCAGTCAGCAGTTCGAGGAGAGCGCTTATCGGCACCGCTTTCAGCAGCAACCCGCCCACGTTGTCAAAATCAAGATCAGCCCCGATGGTGATAAGAACACTCGTGTGATATCGACGGTGCGTCTGACGTTGGAGGGCAACAGCCAGTGCGCTCCGCAGGACAACGAACGTGAGCGCGGTGGTGGTGTTATCGAGAGTGCTACGAGTGCGAACGACGGTAACGGCTATTGTGCCAGTGCCGGTGCTAGTGAGGCTTGTGTGCGTATAAGTGTCAGATCGAGCGACAACCGGGACGATTACGATCGAGATAGCAACGAGCGCAACAACAACAACAACGAGAAAAACCGCAACAAGAACGAGGAGGCCACGATGGTGCAGCGGGAGCCCTCGGACGGCCTCAACTCGTCGTCTCCGACGAATCGATCGAGTCCGTGCTTCTACTACAGCGTCTTCCAGAGCCCGCTGACGACGATGTCGGTGATGTCGAGCGGCCAGTGCTCGCCGAGCGAGACGCTCGACAGCGGGACGTGTAGCGACCTCGACGGCACGCCGCCGCCGCTGCCGAAGAAGAAAAACGCCGCGGCCGGCAATAACGGGATCGACAAGAGCACCGCGATCGTCTCCTCCGGCGCGAGTCAACTCGACCGCGCCAGCAGCTTGACGAGCAGCGGTGCGGAAGTCGAGGACAGCGACGACAACGAGAGCAACATCAGCTGCGACTCGTTGAACGCCCGCGAGCGCGCCGCGGCGATCCTCCAGGCCTCCGAGGGAGCCTCCGAGTATCGCAAGGTCGACGACCTCGCCCAACTCAAGGTCACGGACCGCCCGGACTTGGAGAAACGAACGGTGGCTCGCACGGTGTCCAGCAGCGACGACGGCCACGAGTCGGATGCGGACTCGAGTAAGAGCCCGGAACCGAGCGCTGGCGAACGTAACGGCAGGCTGTCCTCGTCCTCCTCGCCGGTGGTCAGCGAGTGCACCTACGAGGAGCGCAAGCAGGAACAGGAGAGGACGGACGACAAGGTCGTCTACACGAGGCAGGACGGCAAGAGGTACCTGTACGAGGACGACAGGTTCTACAAGTTCCACGTGAACGAGTTCCAGAGCGAAAAGGACTCGAACGGTACAGGAAACGGCACGGGCACCGACAATGACGTCGACGAGTGCTTCGCCGGTTACAAGATCCTCGACAGGGAAGCCATACGCAGTGCCAAAGGTACCGTGCGCGGTGTCAAGAATCGCGTGCGCGCCGGTATTGCCACGTTCCTCCAAAAACCATCCTCCAAGGTAAAGTATAATCATGCAAAATTACTTGAAGACATCGAGGGGACAGTTGTCATTTTCAAACAGCTGTTTCTTGGCTCGGAAAGATCGAATCGAGCGAGTGATCATTTTGAAGAGGAACATTCAAGTTTGAAAATAATCACCTAATCGATTCGTTCTTTTGAGGAGTGTACAGTTAGTGTTTCTAGATTTTCAAAATTTCAGTAGTAAGAGTTTATCCTCTTGCCAAATATTCCAGCTTTTATCGCTGCTCCTATTTCTCGCCTAATGAAAACATCGAGACCGACCAACCCTTCTAGTATTTTTTAAATCGTTTCTTTTTTTAAATAAACCCTCATATAATAACAACGATGAAGAGAAAAAGCCGAGGAGAGGAAAAAAACGAGTGTATTATTAATCGCCGCGATATGCCGCTAACTAACGGAATATCGTCTGAGCTTGGTGCGCCTTTTTTTCTTGTCTTTTTTACTCCTCTTCGGCTTCTTCTCGCCGCTTGCTCCGGTCCTTTCCGTAACACGCGTTCTCCGATTTAACGCATGACGGTATCGCGACTTCGAAAACACTCGCCGAGAGCCCATTCGCTTATTTGTGAAAATCGCGGTTAAAAATCGATCGAATTTGGCAACGAATGAGTATGAAGAACCGTACAAATTTTTTGACTCGGACCGGTCATTTTCCGATCGGATACGCGCCGTTGCCACGGAAATACCGCGTCCGAGATTGCCCGTGGATGAGAACGAGATCGAGAGCGAGAAGGACGGAGTGGCGATATTTTTTCACGCAGCCAGGTACCCGAGCGTAATTACAGCGGGGGAATCGGTAACGGATTCCGCTATACGAAATTCGTGACCGCGTTCGAGTCGCGAGAGATTACACATAAAAGACCCATTATCGTAATAAAACGAGAAACGGGTCCGCAGAGGCCGTTTCGACGCGGCGGACTAATCCCGTAATCGATTTTTCTCGCTGGATTTTCACCCGGTCGTTCGATACACGAAAAATACCATCGAGCGGTGATTTCTCAATTGACTTTCACGAGCGCTATTATGTACCCAGCGGGAAAAGAGATTAATAACGGAGATTTATCGATCGGGTGAATTCCGAACGACTTCCGGGGAATATCGCTCGAAGGACGATCGATTAAACCGCGAGGTGGTCTAGTCACCGGCTCATCGTTACGCCCATGGCCGAATCGACGTAAACCAATGCCGCTGGTATTAAAACCGCGTTAAGCGACGAGTCGATTTATTATGTAAATGCGCCCGGCTCGATCGAGGTCCATTGCACGTCGATTCGCGTACGCGCCGACTCGATTAGTCGTGCCCAACGGTACACGCAGAGACGGTCGATGGATTTTCACGAACGTCAGGTGGCACCTCTCTCCCTCCCTCTCTATCTATCTATCTATCTATCTTTCTCTCTCGATGACGTAACACCGTCGCGGTTTCCGGAGCCTTCGAGAATCTCTGCGCGAGGACTCGCGCACCGCGTACAAAGCTGCTGTACGTGTGTACGTTTATACGTGTCGATGCGAAACGGATCGACATAACGGTAGAGCCGATAAACCGACGAGCACTGCCATGTAACAACTAGTCGAGCCTCGATTCTCGAAATTGCACCCGACGCGACCAGGTTTTCCTCCGATCCGATATATACGCGACAGTCGTCGCGGAAGTTTTTTTTTCTTCTCCTCCTATGCCGTTTTCCGTGGCCGCCGATTTCTTTCGCGCTTGTCACTTCGGGTTGTCCGATTCGCGAACGATCGTACGGGAAGTCATTCTACACGCGATGGAAAAAGCCGACGGTTTCTTCTCGTCTTCTCGCTTTTGTTCGACGAGCAGAGCGGGCTGTGCGTGCGTATCTGTAATTTGGGGAAATTTTTGCGGATTCGGGAGTCTCGCGTTACGGACGTTCGGCTATTCTCGAGAGGCATTCTTCTCGCTTCTTTTCGCCACAAACGCCGAGAAAATTGTTCGACGTGTGTCGGTGCATCTCGAGCGTGCGTGTGTGGTCTCACGGCCTATTTCGCCAAATTACAGAGCAATGTGCCGCGCGCGTCTCGTACGTGAACCTGCTTGCACCGACAGCGCTCCGGAATTTCCGAGAGTGCTTCTTGCACGACACCGAATGTTTCGTGTACGTGATTCCACTTAGCAACCCGGTGAGCGCGCAATTAAAATTTGCCGATCGCAATTAAGGTTCGTTGGGGGAAAATAAATGATATTTATCAACTTTTCGAACGTACGATTAAACTCAAGACCTACCCGAGCAAAAACTTTCGATATTTCGATAATGGATCTTCGTCATTTTTATTCGGTATAATTTCCGTGGAACAATAGAGGTCGATTGATTTCACCGACCTCCGTCGTTCTTCGATTAACGTGGGCGTGCGAGTGAAAAATTTTCGCGCCGTAAGAGTCGAAGGCGAGTGCACTCGGGATAAAAATCTGGACGAGTATGTAGCAATTTTCTGAAAATACCGAATTTTCTGATTTTATCTGAAAAATACTCGAAGCGAAATCGCGCGAGGAGCGTCCGCGTGCTCTGGGAGAGGCGACAACGAGAGGAGGCTCGATGGGTTGCGACATCGAAATATCGTACCGACGGTGTAAATCGTCCGAGTAACCGGTAAATGGAACTTCATTTAAGTAGAAAGTTAAATACCAGGCAGTACTCGAATCTAAATTCATGAATGACGCTCCAGGTGAAGCGCCGTGCCCCACATTCTTCCTTTCGAGTTTATAATACGTTACGGAATGTAAATTTTCGTCGAAGGCTCGCGAAAAATGTTTTCCCTCGTTGCGCGTTCATCGGGAGAGAGAAAAAAGAAACCTCGGAGTGCAAATACGACGTGCGTTCTCGGTGTTGCATAGCGTGTGACATTTTTTTCTCTAGCGAGTTAAAAATTGCATGCACTTTTGAGAATACGGCATTAAAATGCCGGGATAATTTTCCGGGCAATTCCGTGTAATCGTCGCTTTCACAAACTGTTTCTCAAAACCTTTCGAGAGAGGAGTGAGTTTATAGTAGGCATTTACTTCGCGACAATTCATTTTGATTACTTAATACGTTTCTCGTAAAGCTCCGTATCTTCCCATGCGCGTCGAGTTGCCGTTGAAAATTGCCAACACTTTGCGCGCATATGCACAGTTTTTCGCGACTTTTCACCATCCACTGTTCCACGGTAATTTCCAATGCTCGAGCGTGAAAGACTACAATCGCTCCGCTCCTAACGCGACGAGAGGAGCCAATTTTCGCTCCGATTTGCGAAATTTCATTTTGCTAATTTCTTTTCTAATACCGCAACTACGTCGACTTCGGAACGACGCTTTCGTCTCGCTCTTTCGTTACGTTTGCGAGGAGGGTAAAAATTCATTCTTGGTGGTTAAATTCAACATAGATTGCCTATCCATCGTAGTCACAATACGACTCTCGTGTTTACGGACCAAAGAAAAACACGTGTATCATTAACCAAAGCTGCACCAGTAACGAGAACTTTTAACGTCTAAGCGGTAATAGATTATTATACGGTGTTATGTAAGCGCGTGCAGTTAAGACATTACATTTTAATAGCCGGACAATCCAGTCGTTGCGATCGTAGCGTTATCCCGCGCTCAGTTCGTTGCACCTCCACCGAATTAGACGTGTCCGACCCTTTCATTACCATTCCCTCGCTCCGGCTAAAATCGAGAACTGGAAAAATCGCGGCGAGGAGAAAAAAAATTGTTAAAGTCACGATATTACGCGAAATTCATGCGAGAAAGTCGTTTCGAATATGGAGTATAGCGATTAACCCGTTCCGCGCTTGCTGAATTTTAAAAAGGTCTCCGGATTTGTTATTCTCATCGGCTTTTTTTTCTCCGACCCAACGACCGACCAATCGATAAATTGCGCGTGATATTGGCTTTTCGGTGACCGTAGCAGATCGAGAAAGTCTCGCTTCGCGGCGCTCGCCACGTTTTATCCCCCGTGCGTCTCGAATACAAGAGCCCGAGTGGCTCGCTGCCGAGATGGCAGCACCGATTTAATCCGCGAATGCTCCATCGTCCCATCTCGTCGCTCTCGAATTAAACGTTCCGATATTGCGTCGGATTTCTGGATTTCGCGGAGTGGCTCGATATGGAACGTTAATAACGCCACTTACGGTTAACGATCGCGAGATAGTACTCGCTCCGTTCCACCGCGAGCGCCTTCGGATTACGAAAAATTGAAATCCCAATCGTTTCAGCGCGAAACGAATTTAGTAAGAGACAGCTAATTCCCGAAGAGCGAGTTAGAGAGAGAAAGAAAGAGCGCAACCCACTTCGGGGCGCGTCGATGACCCCGCGTCGGACGTAGAAGGCGAAATGAGCGATGATAAACGTGGCAGGGACACGACCCACATCGTTGACCCCGTCTGACTTTCTTTTTAATGTTTCCTGATTATAAGCGATTCGAAATCACGCGCAGGTGCGTTCGTGCGCCTGCACGAGCACACAACCCTGCGATATATCGATAATGAACGGTTCCGCTGTATCAAATTATCGAATAAAAATATTTTAATATCCCCAGCGATTAAAATTTCGACGAACAATAAAACCAATAAGAGCAAGAGGAGAGTGATGGAATGAGGAAAGTAGGATAACTGCGTTACGAGGGGAGAAAAAAACGATCTCTGAGGTCCCCACTGTTTCCGACTCCATTTTCGGACAAGAGAGTGTGTATCGGGCTTAAACGCCTCGGAAATCTCGATCTTGAAAACCGGAGGATGAGTAACTCTCGACCTCCCGGCCTAGATTCTATCGACGACTTCCGCTAGGTCGGTTGGAAAAAGAGAAATGAGACTGGGGGGTCTCTCTCTCTCTCTCTCTCTCTCTCTCTCTTTTATTTTTTGTCCTTCCCTCTTTCTCTCTCACTGGGCACGAAGACGGCTCGTGCCGAGGCGAGATTACAACGAGCAGGTGCGCAGTAATCGCGCGTGCGCGCGCTATTCGGATTTCCCGGTTGAGGAAAACGCGCAAGCGTGCACACAGAGATCGAGCCGTGTCCACGAGACAAATCGGGTGGGAAAAGAGAAAGCGGGTCAAAGAGGCCGACAGCGGCGACAGCGGGCAGCGTCGAACAGCTCCGTTTGTGTATCGCGTTCCCCCTTTCGGCCTCGCGATATACCCGCCATCTCGTCATATTTACCCTCTCCCCCCCCC
>NCVS01002365.1:107963-121238 GCA_003055095.1 Goniozus legneri
TCTCTTGTGGATGTTAAATCAATGGAAGCCGAGCGACTGTCGTAGACTGCTTGTCGGACTGCGCCTGACGTCTCGTTACATTATATTACCTCCCCGCGAGCTCACGTTGACTCGGCCTCTTCACGGCCTACGCTGTTCATCCTCGATCGATCGGGAAATTTCTAACGAAACAATTTCACCCCTCGCCAATAACACGCTCGAGCGGCTTTTTCTCGCCACGGGAATCGGCCGAGGACGAGTACGTACATGCGCGCGATCCTCGCGCGTCGTTACGCAATCCGCGAATACGTTCGACTGGTTCGACATCGAGAAAGTCCCCGACGGCGCCTTGCGGGACGTGAAATGTCAAAAATAAGAGTCCGGATCGGGAATAACCGGCATTGAATTTCGCGTGCACCGTGCACCCGACTCGTGTCGATGACGTTGCTCGGAGCTAGTCAATTTTTGTATTTAATTTTATAACGAAAATAAACCAGCTCTAAATATATTCGTTATTTACGCGAATTTTCGTCAGCGAAACAGGCGATAGTGACGTTAAGATAAGTTGCAAATATCAGTACGCATGAATAAGGCGAATTTGCATATTGCGACATGTGTAGATGGCCCGTTCATAACCGACGATTGTATTATTTTATCTATTCTAATTGCCACTTACGTAATCTATCGGTCAGTTCTATTCCCGATGGGTTATTCAATCGACTAAAATTAGGAAATCGGACAATGAAAGGTTAACCTTGAGAAGGGTAATAGAAAAATAAAAATTATGTCAGTCATATGCGAGGTATAGATTGCTTCAATGATACAAGGTCTGGCAGTATATCACGCTTCTATGTAATAAACCTGCAGTGGAAACAAGCGTGAGAACTTTATACAAGGTTTTACTGTAATACGAACTCGTGCTACCCGCTAACTCACGCATACGCCGGATAAACGAGTACGTTTCCGTATGTCAACATCGCCTCGCTCGAGATTGCCCAGGAGGATCGTTCAACGTTTGAAAATCGTTGGTCACTTTAACCTCTGCAAATTGAAAAAGTCGAGATATTTTTGCTGTGTACTAAATATTCACCTCCCGAAGAAAAGATATCGAAACACGGCGCGAAGGTCTTGCGGGTACCTGTGTTTCAATTAGCGCGGACATTAGAATTGGACTCGCTAAAATGGTCATTGTAAGATTTCACACTCGCCTAACGACCGTAACGAAGCACCGCGTGGGCTATTGGTTCTCGAATCGCAAAAGGATAAAAAAAGCCCCGAGCGAGAAAAAAAGGAGAAATAAAATTAGAAACTATTGTGCGAAGTCCAATGTGCATTTTTTCGCATTTAATTAGCTCGCGCTCGTGGCGTATCTGCATTTCTATAAACTGACGAGGAAACGCGAAATACCGATTTTCACACCGATGACTCGGAATTCGTAGAGTGTTCTCGTCTAATGACTCACCATATACAATTACTAATAACTCTTTATATGAGAAAGTTTTCACTGGCGAAAAGATAATTGCAAAGTTCAATGTTCCCGGAGGAAAATAGTAATTCGTACCCACGCCGACGCTGAATTGTCCCGGCGTGAGTAGTCAGGATAAAAATTTCCTCGTGATATCTCTCTTCGTCGTTTTCGCGCGCTAGGAGCATCGAGTTACAAAGTTTTCGAGAACCGTACACCTCCGTGTATATAGATATACACATGTATACATGTAAGTGAAATGTCAAGCAATTCGATCCAAGGACGGTCGAGAGAGCGAGAGGTGAGACACCGTAGCATCGCACTCTCGACGTCTCGCGGACTCACGACGTGCGTGTGCATACACGCGCCGTTGCATTCTTGCGCGCTTGCGTCACGTTACGACGTACTTTCGTATAGTTCTCCAAAATGGATACAAAAAGCGAGACGTCGAAAAAGTATTCAATCTGCAACTCAATTCCGAAGATCTTTTACATAAGCCGCGGAGAGAGAGAGAGAGAGAGAGAGAGAGAGGGGGGGAAAAAATTTCGTCGGTTTGCGAACGACAGTCCGTGAGACGATTGCCAATTTTTTTCCTATTTTTTTTTCTTTAGCTTGTTTTTTTTCGAAAACACGTGTCGACACGAGCTCTCGTATCGACGTAAACGACAAGATTTGACATGGCAGAAAAGTGATGCGGGGTTCTCGGTGAAAGGCGCTAGTTTGACCGCGGCGCCGAGCGTACAATCGCAATAAAATGCTCGTCGTAATGCATCCGCGTTACGACGCACAACGAGAAAATATTCTACGCGAGCGAGGAGAAATGTCGATTCCATTTTTTTCCTCTTCTCTTCACGTCCGCACTCGGAGTTTCACTCTCGATGTATTTTATAATGTTTCTTTTTTCGCTCGGCACCCGTGAAACTTTCGCAATTCTCTTTTTTCCACTTCATCCTAATATTCGAGTTCGATAAAAGGCGTTTTAGAACTCGCGCTAAAAGGTGTAAACGTTGCTTATAACATCGACATAGTCGTCAAACTTTATAGCGCATACAGCCCGAAACACTTATAAGGCTCTCATTACGAAGTTTAAAAATTGCGAGCTCTCGTTTTAATTACCATTCAAAAAAGAACTACTTTTCCATTCGCGGCTAAAATTTTCACCCGTCACGGTCGAACATTGGTGAAATTAGTTGAAATCGTCGTCCCGGGAAATCATTTATCATCGCGGAACAAGGTGTTAAAACGAGTTTAGTCGATTCAAGACCACCGAGGGATGACGCGGGAGGGATGATTACTACACTTCCATAATGGCCATAATCGGCTTTGCATTTTTTCCTTCATCGATCACTTTCCTTTTGCCGGCCAAGATACGATTGATTAAACTTAAAAACCCCGCGAATTCATCGATCAAACCCAAAATTACACTTTTCGAGTTGACGACCTTCAAGCATTATTTCTTTTTTTTTTTATCTTTTTCAGGATTTCAATACCATCGAGCGGCTGAACGAGTCCGGCGAATTGCGTCTTATTCTCAAACCGTTCAAGGTAATCTACGCTGGCTGAGGAACGAAAAGGAATAAATCTTTCACCTTTCCCGGAATGTTCAAACAAATTTACTTTCGCTCCTACAAATTTATGTCCCCGAGCAATTCGCAATTCTCTTATTACGCGCCGAGTTGAAATACTACTTTCCCGATAAAGCCTTCGCCGTCTGATTATGCGATAATTATTCGCTCTACTGCCGAACGTAGCAGAAAAATTGAGGATTAATATTCGCGATGTGTCGATTCGTTTGGTCAATTGGGTTATCGGATAACGTCCAACGAAATTCGTATTAAATAATATCGTGGCTACGTTTCAACTCCTTCCTTGTATTAACAATTTGTGAAAAATACTACGTTGAATTATCTATCTCTCCTTTTACGGTCCAGAAGTAATCCGGGGATACCAGTGTGAACAGGTGCAATAAGTTGCGCGCTGTTCAGTGTAAATAATGTTCGCGCTCTCAATCTATTTACGTTACGCGCTGTAGAATGAACTAGCCCAGAACGGGTCCGATGACGGTCGTTCGTAACGAAACTCGTACTGCGTTATGCGTCCTCCACTCTCCCGCGAGCAAGGTTGTAAGCTCCTTTCACTTTTATCTGCCGGTTCTTTTATTCCTACTCACCTTTTTTTTACCGCACACCCAACATTTTGATTTCCTATACCGCCTAGCTTTCCCGACTCCTCATCAAATAACTACGAACGTATCTAATTTGTTTCCTTAATTTCGTTTGAAAAAAAAAAAGAAAATAAAACTCTTTTGAAATTGAAGGGGAAAACTACATGCTCGATTCATAATTATCGAAAATTTCAGGACACAAATGCTTGGCACTCCACGTGCGGAAGTTGCGGAAACTATCGATTGAGGCTGTGTCCTATATGCAACGGCAGTAAAAGGTCCGTCCTTCGCAACAATTTCACAACGGAATTCATTGGCCTGAGATGCACGCATTGCAACGATGTGGGTTTGGTCCGTTGCGTTAAGTGTTTGTAAAAAGAATACGCTCGTTATAATTTTCTTGTTAATTTGTCGATCGACCAATTTCTCGACAATTACGTACGTAGATAATTAAATATGTATATGCCATAATATACATATACATATGAAATTATTTATGCAGAGGGCAGATCGGTGGTTATAAACCTCAAACGACGTTTTGTTTCTCTAGTAAGGTGCTAAAAGAGGGTATGTTACGTAAATACGCGAATAAAAACACGACAAAATATGATACGCATACCGCAGCGCAAACAAATTATAAACTAACAACGTGATTTTATTTATCGATCGTTATTGTTTTTCATAAATACCGACTTTTAATTTTGTAGAAAATGGATCGTTAAGTTGTAAGATATTGATTAATAAAACATTTCATGTTTTTTAATAATGAAATTCATCTTTATTACCCCATCCGGCTTCGGTCCCTTTCAAAAGGAAAACCACTTTAATAGGAGAGAAGGAAATTTTTTCGAAGGTAAATAAAGCTGAATTTTTACCACGAAAAAAGAGAAGTCAATCAACGAAATCGAGAAACTGTTTCCCAATCGATTATCGTCCAATCGGACGAGACAGCGGTTTTGCGCTCCGGTAAGTTCAATTATTGTCTTCGCTGTCAAATCGTTTTAGTAAATAGGGCAGGGAAGATTAGAACTGGAGAAAGCGTTGTCGATGTTATTAGGAAGAAACGCTTTCGGCGAATCCGAGAACAATGAACGTCCAAATCCGAGGAAAGAATTGGCGCGACGAATGGGAAAAAACGGAATTATGAGACCGACGTAATCCCGAAAAATACAGCTACGCCTTTGCTCGCATAACGAAGAATCCGCCGCAAGGCGTTGAAGTCGGACCGACTCCAATTACATCCTGGAGTAGGACGGTGAGCGGCTGAGGCATTTGGTTTCACGTGGGGATGGCTTTAATTTGAGTCTTTTTCATTCGCGGAAAATCAGAAAATTGAGGAGAGCGGAGATAACGATGATCATCCAACGCGAGCGTCTAATTAGACTAAATCTCGACCGCGGGAAAGAAAATTTCGTTAAATTACGCGCGTGGATTTTCGACAAGAGCGGATTCGCCGTTTTCCGATGACGCAGCTCGGTCTAAGGTAAACTATTTTCGTAATTTATCGATTACGAACCTCGATGAAACGCAGTTGGTCGTATTTCGAATTGCAAACAGAGTTATCATAATTTGTACGCATCGTTCGTACGCAGTCGAGCCGTTCTGTGTGCTTTCCGACATTGTTACACCGGCCGGCTGTTTGTTTACGTATGCAACAAGTAAAATCGATACACGCTTCCGTGTATATACCACTGGGGCGGTCTCGGCTGCGGCCTTGACGCTCGGTCAAAGAGTTTGATATCACGAGCTCTGGATAACGCTAGGTTTTACAACGCCGAGGGGACTCGTTATGCAGATATCATTTAACCGTTACCAATCTGGTTTCCGAGCGATTCTCGCGTATTACGCGAGCCGGGGAGAGAGTTCTTTAAAAATAGTTTCTCCACGGGAAATGACTGCGAATCGGATTTGCGATGACAGGAAATTCAATCGGTCGAGTTCGTTTTTTAAACGATTTGAAATGCGTTCGAAAGGTAGAAATATAGCAGCTCGAGGGCTCACCAACGGTAGTCCGTACGTCTGGCTGTGCACATTTGCCGCGTGTGCGTGCGCAGACGACCCTGGCGAAAAAGCTGGGTAAAAGCTGTGTAGGGGAGTCCAGAGGTAGATACTCCGAAAGGCGTGCGTAAGCACACGGGTTTTGGGTCGATCGGTGAAGTATATTCGCTCGTGAAAATTCGCGCCTGTGTACTCATCGGCGCACGCACACGCACGTGTAACCCCAAATGAATTGACAACCAGGTTACACTAGCGACTGTGTAGGATAAAATTTTTGCTCAAATCTTGAAAACCTATTTTTCTTTTATCTTCTATGTATAACTGCAATTCAGAAACCTAACGTAGATCTTCCATCGTAACCATAAATACCATTTGAGCGTGCAAATTGTTATTCATTTCCCATAAGAGAGCATTGGTATGTCGAGATTCAAGCTAGGATTAAAATACTGATTTCGGGGTAGGGAAAGTGGCCCGAAGCGGGTATACCGCCCAAAGCGGATAGGCATTCGTATGCTGCTGCATTGCACGCAAGGGCTAATGCATACGTGTGTCGTGAGTACCTGGACCCACCCGAGTTTCATTCAGTCCCAACAATCCATCGGTTTAGCAACATTGCGACAAAATAAAATAATTGGGGTATTTGTTAGAAAAACTTGAAGTAGGTAATTTGTGATTAGTGAAAAACTAGCTTATTATTTTTATTGCCAATATTATTAAATTATCTTGACAGTATTCGTCGATAAAATCCCATGATGATTCTGGGTTTTTTTAATTTTTTTATTGGAAGTTATTGTTTCTTAAGTAAAAATGGGCTTTCGGGCAAAGCGGGTATTTGCTGGGTAGATACGAGGGTCTTACTTTTGTGATTATAGTATAATATTTGATGAGTCGAGACTGATTTAAAATAAGTGAAGAATTTAAATTAGTTAAGTATAATAATTTAGAAATAATTTAATATGATAATCATTTATTTCATTAAGACCTCTAATAAGGCTGATAAAATAGATCAAACATTGTTCAATAAAGGCTATTTTTAATCATAATTATAAGTAGAATCAAAGTTTTAATAGTAATCCTTAAGAAAATTAATACATGCTCAGATTTGTCAAGTTAATTGCACTTACCCGCTTTAGGCCCCCTTGTAGGGCAAAGCGGGTTTTCTAAGTGGTTTGAATTTTTGTAAATAAATCGTTAAAATGAATAAATTAACGACATATTCAATTTTTACTTTAAAGTTTGAGGTCCCTTCTAGGAAATAAACCGATAATGTTCATGATTAAAGTCCAAAAAACGACTATTTTTGAACATGTATCGTTACAGGTACCTACCGAGAGCTTGGTGCTTTCCTTCATGCGAAAACACTTGAAATATACAGTGCAAATAGGAGGTCATACAAGCTCGATAAAAAATCGAGTGGTACCATGGATGTTCGATAAATTAAATTAAAGATGATAAAGTCTATTGGTAAACAAACATCTATAGGGAATCTTTGTGAGAGGCAAGTCAGGTCGACGAGAGGTAGATAAAGATCGATCTTTCGTCTCGCGTTCTACAAATCGCGTGAGCAAACAGATATAAGATTCGTCTGGAGAAAAATCAATTGCGAAAAGTCTGAGACTCGGTAAACCCAAATGTAATATTTTGGGAGAAAATGAATCGATCGTGATTCGTTACGTCGCCAGAAATAAAGAAAAATACCCGTTTGTTACGCATGCAACAAGTACCGCTCGTGCGTTCAGCTAATCGGGAAAGACGCGCGTTTCGAATAACACCGCCATGCAGTTCAGATTAAAGAAACATTCTCACATGAATCCAATTACGCAAGTCGGTTTTAGCTATATATCGCTAGATGTGAATTTTTAACTTTGCAATAAATAAATAACGATACTTTCGATACTGATAAAATTTTTCTCAAAACGTTATTTGATACATTAGAAAAAATTGGTATAATTCGTTAAGTCTTACAGAAGATTTTTCGTTGACTCGCTATTTATAAAACCTGTGCTTTTGTCGGGAATCTCTCTTGTTCTTTTCTTCATTGTTACGGAACGATGTTAATATACCGACGTGACTGATTCACGAAATATCGTGATTACGCGTTCTCGAGGATCACGTAATTTCTCGTACAGAATTAGTCGACTCGTAATAATAATACAGACAGAAATGTATTTACGTATACTTACTTTACAAGAGGGAAAGCGAGAGGAGTGAACAGAGAAATGGAAATCTCACCGAGACGTAACGATCACGGTCGCAGACGGAGGCAGACATTCGTAAGAGTGATAAAACTCAAGAACGCCCACATGCGATGAGACATCGATTTTTGAAGACGTCTCGCCTTTCTTTGCAAATCAACTCGAGTAAATCTGTGAGAAATAACAATAAATATATAATGTACGTAGAATATACATCTAGTATATACTTCTACAAATATCGAAATGAAAAGTTACCGAAAAAATTGAAACTCTTCCAAGAGTAACCCACTTTGTTTCTTTCGTGACATCGAAATCAGACAAAAAGCCGTCGCTTCAATTTCAATTGCGAATTCTGTTCAAAATGAGAGTGGGAAAAAAAGAACATTGAACGGCGAGGGCTCAACAGGTTTCGTTTGCGATCCGACGAGACGCGGAGCTTGACTAATTGCCGCTCCTATTGCCGTCTCTACAAAACCCACAGGTTCGGAGCTCAAGCTAAACCCTTCGCTCGGTGTTCACGATACTCGTGACAAAGAGATAATGAACGTGCCACCGAGGACAATGTGACTGTTTAACGATAATACCCTGGCGATGAGCGGTGGGAACGGAGAAAATGCGCCGATAACGAAGAAAAAAAGCATCAGATGGCGAACAATGCACGAGACAGAAGTTGCGAGAGGCCGAAAAGCGAGATAGGGGTGAGAGAGAGAGAGAGAGAGAGAGAGAGAGCGCGCGAGAGAACGAGAAAGAGCGAGAGAGCGAGAAAGACGGAGAAATGAGCCCGCGCACCAGGCACGAGTTTCCAGCCAAGACCTTCACCGAGACCCAGTTGGTCGGCATTGCCCCTGTGCTATACTCGTCGCGCACCCCGCCCTAGCAGCAGCCACCGGCAGGCAGTAGCAGCGCAAGCTCCACCAGCGGCCCCAGCACCCCGATCCCCATACTCATCGGAGGCCAGTCTGTAACTCGCTCCACCATGACCGTAAAGGTCGCCCCACAATATCACCCCTTTGCGATCTCCGTAGAAAATAAAGAAACTCGATCGATCGACATCGAGATTAAACCCGGAAAAATTTGACACTGATACTCCACAAGCCCCCTGTTATGCGAGCCTGGACTACTTCGCGTTTCCTTGAAAAGGATTTGGAGCTACTCCAGCCGATCTGTTTCATTTCCTTCACGACAATGCATATTTCTCGAATGTATTGGATCTCTATGAAAATATGAATTTGACAACGAAAGATTCATATAGTAGAAATTGGAGATATCTCGTCATTGTGACGGGAGCCTAAAATTCTCCTGCAGTTTCAACCCTGGCCTAGAGGGTTCACCTTGATCCTCATTCCTCGTTTGCGCGCACGTGCCGCGCAGTTTCCCTTCGGTGTTGCGCGATGGTGTGTACGTACAGGTACAGCATGGGGCCAAGGTGCTCGAGCGAGTGTTGGTGAGCGTCGAGTGGCGAGGTGGTGCGAGGAGAGGAGCAGACGCGAAGGCTGACGCAGACGCGAACGCAGACGCAATGGACGTCGCGCAGGGTAGCGCGCTTCCCGAGTAACTCGCGACGATACGCCAACCGGCAGACAACGCGGAGTCCGTCACGAGCTCACGAGCGATCGAGAGACACGCACGAGAAGATCACACGTCGCATTAACTCATACGCGTTCTAACGCGTGACCCGAAAGGTTCGCGCAGTTTTTCGCTAACGCGGCTCGTTTTCGCGCGCTAAACTGAAAATTATGGGGGTCGTGAAGACGGTGTCCGAGAGCATCCTGGACGAGACGGTAGTGCCCAGCGAAGAGGCCAATCATTCCCTACAAATTCACGCTGGTAAGTCTCCCAGTGTGTGGGAATTTTTTTACAAGAGAAGAAATCGTAACGTAAACTCGGTTGAATGTAGCGCGATACGGCGCGCCCCCGCGCGTGTTATTCTACGAGACTTTAAAGGCGATGTGGCCAGAGAGGGAGCGCGCACGACCCACAGCTAACAGGTGTCTGGAGATACAGATATACTCGCCGAGCACCGCTCTATAAACTACACGGCAAGACGTTCGAGCGTTTGTGGATGTAATCGTCCGAGAAATTACGTAGCTCTGTTATATAGAGCTTTCGTACAGGTGCTTTAATTAAAACTTGGCGATTCATACGTACGTAAAGAGTATAAAAAATCGTTTAAATTCGAAATTCGTAATTTTTCTATCGAGTCAAGACGCACGAACGTTTATGTAATCGTCCGAGAAATTACATGGCTCTATTACTTACCGCTTTCGCGGTACTTTAATTGAAATTAAACAGATCACATGTAGTTAACGTGTATAAAAATTAATTTAATACAAGATTCGTCGTTTTCCTATAGAGTCCGATTTCGATCGATGAAATTTCCATTGACTCGACTGAATTTTGTGCGAGCTCTAGCATTTTAACACCGCTATTAACGGGGTCCGATGACAGAACTTCAGTGTACAGCTCTCTGTTTCTGTTCCTATTTCCTTTTTTGCCTTTTTTCCTCCTCGAATGTCAGTGCACACTGTCGCGTATATCCCAAAGCTTTTCTCTCATCCGGGTAGTTTTTTCCTCCATTTCTCTCGTGATTTATCATTTTCCTTTTTCCCTTTTTCGCGCTACGCTTTGACGCTTGCTGTTCTCGAATTTGTTGCCGCCAATCGATGAAAGTGTGTCGCTTTTGGTATTTTATTTAATTCATTCATTTAATAATATGCGAATGATCTTTCGTTTGAATCTCTTTTCCCCAGTTATTTCAAACCATTATATATCACGAAAGTTGATGGCTCGCCTTCTTTTTTAATTCGCCGTTAACGTTATCGCCCGTTTTCCGTATTCTCGTACCCTCCGAAATTATTCGAAAACGCAAACGCCGCACGTACGTATGTTAATTTGGAAAGGGACGATTATTTTCACGCTCGAAGAATACACCTTCCGGAGTCGTGCTTGCCCTAAATTTCAGGGTCGAGAAGGGACCGAGAATTGTAAATCCCAGACAATATGAAGTCCCTTGTTTCTCACCCTACTGCAAAACAAGATAAATCCATTTTGCCATTGGGCTCGCATTTCCCTAACCAAACAACATTTCCACGTTCCTTTGACACCGATCGGGCTATTCTCTTCGGTAAATTGGGTTCAAAAAATTATATTCGTTTACGGAAATTGACATAGTTTATTTCGCAATGTCGAAAATATTATATGTATATTGCATTATATTGCATTCGCTCGAATCGAATGGAGCCGAGAGGTTCTATTAGTAGGTTATAATCGATCTAATCTGCGGAAACGCAATTGTTAACGAGTTCCATGTGACGTGTATTATGGACTTTTCT
The DNA here is from genome assembly GCA_003055095.1 of Goniozus legneri. Classification (NCBI taxonomy): domain Eukaryota; kingdom Metazoa; phylum Arthropoda; class Insecta; order Hymenoptera; family Bethylidae; genus Goniozus; species Goniozus legneri. Next base: position 119,097 of record NCVS01002365.1, read on the forward strand.
ATTCAACGCACACCGAACGTTACGCGTACGTTTCGCATTTATACTTGCTGTGTTAACCGTCAAACCAATATCGCACGAGTTTTATCGAACAGAATTTAAACAACATTCCATTTTTGCGATCGTCGTCGTTTACAATCAATAACGAAGCAAGCCGTGTACGAACGACAGCAAACAATGTGGGGATTGTCCTTGGCCTCGTAAAAGTTCTCGCTGCGGCTCAATAGGGAACTCCTAAGAAGTAAGATGAATTTATGCTCGGGCTTCCTTCCATCGATTATTAGTTTGCCATAGAAATCAGCTCGGGTAATTAATACAATTTTGGAATCGAGTACCCGGGTAACAGGAAGCATTTTACGTATTAGTTTTTGCGATGAAACTTTGCGAAAGATGATTGGGAAGAGTGCATTATAGAACATCAGATATTTTGAAACTATCAAGGTCTCGGTCTCTTGAGAAAAGAAGCCATCGATTTTCTTCAATCCAAACACAAGTCGCGTGTCATCTAAAGACGCTACACCTATGGGAAAATCCGTCTCGATTGAATGCGAGAAAACAGTTTTCTCATTGCTCAACTCAAGTAGACCCCGAAATCAAGATTGATAGTATTAATCTTCGAACAGAAATAACGCACTAAGAAATTATTTATTCGCGAGAAGGAATTTCGTTCAACATCTAATCGATGTTATAGGAATATTACATCACGTACACACACAAATATCGGTATATACCCTCTGGCTTTGACATTACATCAGATGTTTGTAGGGATATGTTTGAAACTGTATAAATTACCAATTAACTAAAGGACGTGCGCGTATTCTCTCGACGCTGCTTTTGGTACTGTTCAGAATGTAACGATAAAATAAACATCTGTGTTTCAGCATTCGAATCGCTCAGAGGAGTCGTGTAAAATAGAGGACACGTCATTATCCAGTGGTATCGATTCATATTCATTTTCGGTATGGAAAAATTTCATTACTCGTTCATCCAGATCATCGGTTGGTAATACTTCGCTGCGCACGGACTCTATTTCCTCCAAAAGTATTTTCATTGTCTCCGAGTAATCGGGTTCGAAAATTTTTCCCTCGGGATTCTCTTTGAACAAATACTCCGCCTAATGGAAAAAATGAAATTTCCTGAGTTAAAAATAGAACGCGTTACGTACATCAGGATTCAAGTTGAATAAACGTAAAATGTCGGAAATGAAAAATCAGATACGAACTAAGAGCGTTTGAATAGTAATTGTAATTCGCGTAGAGCTACATTACGGTATTCGTAATGACAATCTATGTTCCGCGGAATGAAAGAATTTGTTTTACAAATAGGTCACGACATACATACGTTGTTGCGAGATAAATCTGCTGTTGTTTTACCGTATTTTACTTTCGCGAAATAGAGAGTCTTATGTTTCTATTATATTTTCGTTCATCCTGATTTTCGAAGCATGTAAAAGCATACGATATTCATTACACTTCAAATGAAATTAATTGCGTTGTGTTTGCGTAAAACGATCTTCGCTTATGAGAGTAGTTGACTACGTTAAATGCGAACAACTAAAATCCGCTTTCGAGGGCCCATATTAAGGAAATTAAATAAAGCGAAATAACGACATACAATCCTACAAAAATTTTTTACAAAATTTTTTTTTATCTTTTTGTTATGCTTAAATTGATATTTATTTGATTTTATATCGTAAAATGAATGCAATCAATTCGTAGAATTCAAATAACGTATATTCGATGTCCAATTCTCAATTTTCAAGCATTTAGTATAATAATACTGTAGCTTATTCCACTTGTTATAGAGGGAAATTTACCGACAGAATTATATGAATCGAATATATTGGTAAAACGACCATGTATCAATTAATTGTAAAATGATACGATTAACGAAACAATATTTCTCTCTGTATTATTCTTCTACGTGCATAATTGATGAAAAATAGAATTATGAAAATCTTCTACGTATCCGCTAAATGTGTACAATGTTTACCCCCTATTTTTGGAAAGTGAAACTTTCAAAAATTGTACTAAATTATATTGAGCTAGGCAACGAGAGCAATCCAGAAAATTCAAGCCAGATGATTTAAATATAAATGTATATTTTAGTTTTAAGACTTTCGCGGTCATTGTTTACCTTATTAGT
>NCVS01002376.1:9326-25706 GCA_003055095.1 Goniozus legneri
TCCCCCTCGCGAGTCTCCGCGTATACACACGAGCCTCGTCTTTCTCGCTCCGACGGGCCACCCCCACGAAGGTTCGACTCACCAGGCTGTCTTCTCTCGCTCCTCTCCACCTTCTCTCGCCAATATAGGAAATTAAAAGACTCGGCGATGATTGCGAGCACCCTGGACGGTTTTCCGCTGCCGATTCACCCCCTCACGACCTTTTTCGCCTTCCGCGACGCGATTTTAGTCTCCCTGGAAGGAAAAGAGAAAGAGAGAGAGAGAGAGGAATGGGGGAAAAGGAGGGAGAGAAAACACGAAAGAAAAGCATTCGTTCTGCTTAGCGCAAATTACGGAATCGGGACGGGAAAAGTGATTGGGATTGGCCTCTCCCTCCTCGGCCCTCCTCTCTTCGTTTACCTCGAGCTTTCTGCCCTGGCTCGTTTCGCCTCGTTAAAGTAGCCGGTTTCTGAATCGGACGGCCAGCTTGATTTAGGGTCTTTTGCTCCCCCGCACGCTCGCGCGCGCGCGAGGCGCGCCGCTAAACGAGCGAGAAAGAGACCTACACGGAATTATATTTCTCCTCGTTTACTCACCGAGGGCCGAAACGTTGAAGAGGCCAGCCGCGGTCGTTCGAGACGGCTAATAATACGAGGAATCCGAAGATAGCGGAACCCCTCGATATTCGAGGGTCATCGAATCAGTCGATACGCGCTGGGAGCGTCGAATCAAACCAGTGCCACTTAACGCAATACTTTCTCCGCTGCGACATTGTTGCCCGAAGAGAAAGATGGCTTCATGATGTAATTTAACTCATCCTTGATTAAAATGAACTATAAAGTTATACTACTCTGTGAATTAGAAAATAAAATAATTAAGGGGACACTCGTTCTCTTCACACAATTATAATTCAACTAAAAATGATTGAATCGAATCGAGCAAGTGATCTTTGAAGAAAAGATTCAAGTTTTAAAACGATCATTCGATCGTTCGAATTTGATCATTTTTAGCTGAGATACAGTACAACTGTCCCTTTAATTCTTCTGAGAAATATATATTTCGACGCGATGAAATAAAAAAGCGAGCTGATGAAAATTAGTTCATTCCATTAATGCCGATCGTAACCGAGAATGGACGTGTATCGAGTCGGGTAGAACCTACGCGGAGAAATTTGCGGAAACACCGCGCGGGTAGATAACGGAACACGCAATGGATTCGATTGACTCGTGTGTGCGTCGACTCTCTCGGATCGTTTGAGCGTCCTACAATCCCTCTTCCAATTTCACCCCTCCCCCTCGGAGCGTGATTTCCCATCGCGCGTTAGTTTGCCCTACGGCTAATGACAGTCGAAATCCATCGATAACATCTCGATTATATCGGTCGGTATACCGTTGGGGTCCGAAGATCTCGCTATCCCAAGCACCCTCCATCTCTCTCTCGCTCTCTCGTTTAAGCATACTTAGGTCCAACGTTGTGGGGTGGCTTATAGTTGCATAACGGCTTGAAAATCCTGACGAGAACCTGCGGATCTCTAAATGCGAGGGGGGTCACTGTCCTTTTATTCGTAACAGAAGTCAGATTAAATCGACACTCGCAAAATTTTGAGATCGACCTTTTGTAAAACCGTACACAGAAAAAACGGATTACTTGAATCAAGAAAGTTATGCGGAAGAAAAATATTTTCCAATATCAAGTCTTTTTTTCTTCGCCGATTGAAGAAATAAATTTTAAAAACAATAGTTGTGAATTTCTTGATCCAAGAACGTGTGTCCTTGAATAAGTCAATATATTCTTCATTCAAGAAACTATTACTTACTATTATTATTTTTAAACTATTTTTTTTATTTGAGAAATAATTATCTTAGGATGAAACAAAATAGATTTGGTTCAAGTGTGGCAATACTTTATTCAAGGAAAAAAATTCTCAATCCAAGAATTAAATTTTCTACTAATATGGAGAAATTATTTTCTTGATGACGGAATTTTTTTTTCTTCCGCATAACTCTCTTGAATCAAGTATATATTTCTTGATTCAAGTGATCCTTTTTTTCTGTGTACATGGTGAAAAAATGGTCTTAATTTAACATAAATAAGTTATCTATGAAGGTCCATATAATTTTATGTTGATCCGACATAATTCGTTTATGTTGAAATTTAAGTTATTAATTGTTAAATTCAACAATAAAAAGACGAAACGATTATATTAATTGTACATTTCCATTTAACAAACTCATCTAATAATATTTCGTAACAACTGAATAAAAAAATTATTGAATTAATAATTGCACATCTTAAATAATCAACATAAAAGTTTTGATAATCAGATTTTTTCAACACACTGCATATGAGCCATTGAATAGTACACTTTGTCAATTCATTGAACATTCATGCAAAAAATATAAAAACTGTATTATTTAGCAATTTTGACTCCAAAGATATTGTTTTACTATAATTGAATTCTCTTCTTACCGATAAAATACTAAAATTTGATTTAGCGATCCAAATGTTTGCACCGGTATGGAAGATATCTCCTCAAATGCTACCCTTGAAACGTACAGATAGAAACATGGTCGCGACGCGATGCCTTAACGCGTAGGTCCTGACGCAACATCCGGCGCGTGTTTGCTCACGGTCCATGCCCGTAAATCGAGTCGATCCATTATAGGCTTACGCGGCGCAACACAATGAGGATTAACCACGCGCCCGCGTGGTCTTACTCGGTATGCGAGAAAGCCCGGGGGCTTATAATCGTGCGAGACGTCAAACGCGACTTTCCTGTTCCGCGAGTTCCAGCCCCTCTTCGAATTCTCTAGGTTCGACCTTGGAGTAGATTTCATCCGTGGTATAAACACCCATTGTAGCTCGAAAAAAATTTTTTTCACGCCATAGAAATGGTGTGAGAACTCAAAGTAGGAAAAAAAGTCCTTAAACTTTTTTTGCTCATTCGATTCTTTTACGCAGACCATATACTAACTGGATTTTCTTACTCCGAATAGTGAATAGCAAATCAGTTACACTGGCTGATTCTTTAGTGAATTACAGCTAAGTTAGGACTAGAAATAAACATGAAGATGAGGTGAAGGATAAATGGTATTTTCGACTACTTTATACTAGATAGAACTTTCAATTTTTCGATATAAAAGAACAATTTTTTACTGTTCTCTCATAATAAAATTCCTTTTTTTTATTAAGAAAAATAGTTTAACTGATGATTTGTGTCGGTAAAAGACTATAAGAGAGCAAATAGGAGAAAACGAAAAATCGATTCCCGGTCGATAATTCCCGTTGTCGACGCGGCACGCCGTTGTCTGGAGAATATCGGACTCGGGGCGACCCCTCTTCGGAGTCAAGCTCGTTCGTCGCACGGTCTCCACCCTCTCCGAGTTAATTATAACCGATGGTTATCAACCGGTTAACTCCGACACGCCATTACGCGCCTCGCCTGCCACCTCTGTGTTTCTCTCGCTGTGCGTAATACGCGCCGAGTCGCTCGATACGACCGTCCGAATTGCGCCCGACTCGAAAAATAATTACTTACTTAATTTTTGCGAATCGATTTTCTTGTCTCGGATAACTTTAATGAAAATAATTCGAATTGGGATTCCCTAGAGTGAATCGGCAAGATCTTTGAAATCAGTAGTGTAACCTTATTTACATGTTGACTCAATTCTTAAAAGTAATCTACAATTTCTCGCAGTTTCTTTCTAAATCAAACGTAAACTCAAAATTTGAAAAACTCTCTTTTTGTAATGAAATTTCTGTAACTTAACTTTTTTGCGTTAAAAAATGAGCCTTCTCTCATAACTAATCATCCTCACACGTCTAGAGCATCGGCTTGCGAAAACGCAAACGGAAAAAAAAGAGTACACGCGTACGTTTTGGTAACACACATGATGTATCGCTGACGCAAAACGTTGGAAAGTTCTTCTTTACGCCAACGAATCCTTTCATTTCTGCCTTTCGCCTCGGCTTTTAGTTCACTCGTGGTTTTCCTTTGGCTCGCTTTTCTTCTCCATGATTATTCGAAACAGATCTTGCGCGTTCTGTGAATCGGCGAACCGCGCCTCGCTAGCCTTCCGGCTTTGAACGAGCGAAAAATGGAGGGTTAAAGACTCTCTCACTTTGAGGGGCTTATTAAGATTTTTCAGAATCACCCAGCGCGTTGCTCCGGAAAAGAGAATTCGAGCTCACTGAGGTTTGTTTGGGATCGCTCGAGAGATCCGATAATCTCCCTCGTTTTGCCACGAACGATCCAAGGAACTCTTGTTGGTCTGATTTTCAAAGTGTTCTCTCCCTGGCATCAGTTGGCACTTCCAAGGGTTATTAGCTTGATTAAAATTTTTTTCCTTCGAGGCGTCGAAATGGAAGGAACCAGCTGGAGCGTGAAGCAAAGAAAGAGGATAAAACACGAAAAGGTGCGTATAGTGAGACTCGAACAATGTAACCCTCGTTTCCTCTTTACTAGTAAATATACCAAGCATTTGATTCAAAAAATAATAAAAGTAAACGAAATTATGAAAGTAGAAAGCTCTTTGTAAAATAACAAGAAATACAAATGAAATTAAATAAACAAAACAATGGATTGTTGTGTGTGTGTAAAAGATCATGCTTCTATTTGATTGAAATTTTGTAATCAATTTGAGTTTTCCTGTTCTCTTGGAAACGATAGAAAATTATATTAGACATCATGAACCAATCTTTAGAATAATCTACGTCAGAATCAACAACTATGACTATTTATAAAATTGAGAGTTATGAAAAGTTTTTATTTATTCAGAAATAGTTAAAAGTTTTTAATTGAAACTATATGAAACAACTATGAAAACTAATAAACTCGTCTATTAAGCGTATCATTTCGAACAAGATTGAAAGATAAAGTTCGATTTTAATTTTTGAACCTTTTTTCGTAGATAATCATGAATATTACCACAAAAATTTGAAACAAAAAAGAAATAGAACTGATTGGGTATAAATTTAAAGTTTCAAGACAGAAGGGGGAATCTTGAAGGACTCGGATTGTTTGGGTCTCACCGTGATCGTAATTTCAAAGCCAGAACGATCGACCGCAGAATGATTTCCCACTTCCACGCAATGGCGGTGACGAAGAAGCGTTATCTCGCATTCGCGGTAGGCAGTGGGTCTCGCTCTCTCGTCGCGGCTAATCTCGGCAAATCATCTAAACGACGCGTGTAATGTATTCGCCCGGATTTCTATGGCGGCCGCAGATAAGCGGTCCGACAGGCTGTCCGCGCCATTACGCGGGAGATTTGGTTTCGGACGTTCTCTCTCTCTCTCTCTCTCTCTCTCTCTCGTGTACGAATAGGGGAGTCCCTGTGAGAAATATATACGCAACTGTGCATTCTAGGGAGCGAAGAAATAATGACTTTTCAAAGCGCGACTTTGTTCTCCGATTGTATACGCACCTCGCATAGCCAGCTCTTTTTATGCACTGAGAATTGTTTATTGCTAACGGGAAAAGAAAAAATTTGGTTGAATTTTATGCTACGTAAGTATTCTACCGGTGGGGTTTTGTGAGAATATTTATTCATTCGATAAATTTGTTTTCTCCGACTAAAAATTAGAGTTTTATAAATTTTTCCTTCTGTTGTAACTCATGAAATGAAGTCAAGTATTCGCATGGTATGGTACAAGAACTTACACAACTTGTCGTTTAATTAATAGAACAAACAGGTTCATCCTGCAGGAATTAATTGGCTTCGGTGAATCTTATTTCCTATAAAATCAATCGAGCTTCTTACCGATGCATCCAATCCTGGAATCGGTTCTTCATACAAAGAAGATGAACTCGCACGGGTTTCTACGAACTCGCGAGAGTGGCAGAAATGTTAACGGTCCGAGCGTATCTCGAGGAATCAATCCGAGAATGGCCTCGTTAATCTGGTGGAGAAGCCCGAGGAGGAGAGGAGTGGGGTCAGCGGAGGTGGATGCTCGGTTGCTCTTACATCACGTAAACCGTATCGGGCCGAAGCCACCCGTCTACCCCACCACCGAACGCTCCTCACCTCAGACTACGTCTCTGCGAGTGACTGAGTGGTTATTTAGGTAAGAGCCACCCTCGGCCGTCTCCCCGTTCGCCTCGCGAGCCCAGGAATTGCTCCCAACTAAGTAATGGTCCCGCAACATATTGTACAAAAAAGAGCCTACCCTCTTATTTACACGAACGAGAGCGAGCGGGACGACGGTACCGAGTAAGTATCGCGAGCTCTCGCCTCGTCTATTTTTCGTCAATCTTTTTTCTTCGCACGACCGAACTAACATTATTTTCAAAGTGAGTCAAAATTTTGACTCTTTAATTTTTATTCCTGATTCGTACTGACACGAACAATGAGTAATATATGATAGATCAAGCACTCCACTGTTAGATTTCATACCAGAAACGATTATAAATAATAAAAATAAGAACAATTTTAATTATTTCAAGGTCTTCTTATCCGATATTAATCAAAGCTTGAGATTGATTACTTAATTCAAAGTTGTTGAATATTTGATTTTGTATTTCAACTCAATTAAATTCAACTGAATGAAAATACAATTTAAAGTGAAGGTGGGATAAAAATATCAAAGTAACTAAGAATCGTTATTAGATAAACCATAGGCATATGGGTGTTTACAGAATACCATAGGGATCGTCGAACAAACGAGCAGGATGTACGAATCGATCTCGCTAATGCCCTACACGATTCATTGTCCCGCATCTTCCTACAGTGGCTGGCACGTGTACCCGTTCCCGATCTACGAGAAATTAATCGACCGAAACGACACACTCACCCTTCCCGAGAAAAATGAACAATTTTGCGATACCTTTGACGAGACAAAAATTTCTAGCGCTGTCCCGTAACGAGGACGTAGACGAATGCCCATCGGGACATCCGAGAAGGCGAAATAATTAGATCCCTAATTATCGTGTAATAACCGAAAACGACGGCTAAAGTTTCGTTATTCGAACGAACGAACAAGCTCGAGTCCACATTAAGCGTCCCGCCCGATAATAATCCACGTAAACAAAACGTAAATGATGTAACTTTATCACTCGCGAGAGGAGCCTCGACGTATTACGTCGCGACAACGGTATTAATTTCCACGTGGAATGATATTCAGCGACGCGGTGAGAATTGAAGAAGGTCCGAGTAAAAATAGAAAGAAAGGGTAATTTCGATTGAGAGTAAATAGTATTCATCGATAAACGCTTTTTTAATGTTAATATTTAATTTGAATGTTCTATCGAATTAAACTAAAAATTCACAAGTTCTCAAACTACTGCCTTTATTAATTTTCTGACGAAATTACTATTTAATTTTATTGTTATACTTCTACTTTCGCTAAAAATGATAATTAAATCTTAAAAGTTTAATTTTCGCCGTAACAAACAACGAGGTGTCGATGAGAGCGGATTGAAAAGTAGAAAAATCGAAGCGGAAAAAAAGAACGGTATCCCACGGCGTTGAGCCAATAAATAGAGAGAGGACGTTAACGGAGCAGCGCGAAGGGTGAGACGAGGAGGGGAGGGGGATGATCTGATTACAAGCGCATCATGGGAAAGTCAGGCAGTCGACGGGGGTAGAAAACGAGGATTCACGGTACCTTCCCATTGTGCTCACGGTGTCACCGATGCGTACACTTTCGCTGTATAGGGCCGTACACACGAACCTCTCTCGGTATTAATTTAATTTTCACGCATGAAAACGCGCCACGCTCTCTCTCGTCCGATACAGCCGGTATAACCGTGCCGGTTTCTGCGAACGACGTGGCCGAGAGAATCTCTTCTGGAATTATTTTTTTTTTTTTTTAATTCAACCGCTTTTAAAATACGCTTTATCGACGTTCGCCGAGCCGTTATCGCTATTCAAGGGACCCCTGTCGTTTCCCGTGTAACACGAGCCTGTATTAATTAATCTCTTCGATTTTCACTTCCACTCTCGAACTAATAATCGAAAATATCGTCACTATCGACGCCGAGAAAACAAACTAGGATTATCGTCTTTTTGGTCTACTCCAATACTCTCAGATCACAGATGTACTACACATTGTGTAGTACCTTGAATTTAGTCGCAAAAATGCCTAGGGTTGACACGGCTCAAAATAATTATATAATAATTAACAAAATGAAAAAAAATTATGAAATTCTCGTAGATTCATAAGACGAAACGTATATTTTTAAGACAGATAATTATTTCTTATCGCAAAAAACGACGTACGCAGCAAAAAGGAGTTTCCTCAATTTCTCGGTGCGAATCGATACGAATGGAGAATTAACGATTTGATGGAAAAAGGGAAATGAAAGAAAAACACTGTACAATAGGAGGCTGTTTATCGGTAGGAGCGTGAAAAGCGTTACGTTTGAGTTTTCGCGTACGCGAAGGACCAAACTCGAACATCAATAAAGTCAAGTGATTCGGCGAGTCTCGCGGCCGACTGACGGATGGGGGCGGAGTGATATATATATAAGGAGAAAATTCGCGAATTTCCAAGATAAAGGAGTCGACAATGGACGGTAGCCAGTGGTTGGTATTCGGACGGCACGTCGAGACTCGCCGGCCTCGATCACTCGTCGATAACAATGACCCGGTGGGTTCCTGGTTTATAAATCCGCGCATTGTGTTGCCGACTTAAAAGCCACCGGCTACTGTAGAAGGGTGGAGGGGCAAAAAAAAACGACGGTGTAAAAGCATTCGGGCTGGTTTAATGAATACGATTAGGCGGGAGCTTTAACTGTGAGGAATTGCCGGCTCGAGGAAAACGTCGGGCCAGAGAGAATAAAGAGAGAGAAGGTAGAAGAACCCTAGAGGTGGGAAATTTTCAGACTGTGGGACGTCGTTAGGTCTTTGTTTTGGTGAACGAGAACAATTTTTTAATATTGTTTATAAGGAATCTTGAATTGAGTCTTAACCGAATAAGCAACTCGTATATTAAAATGCACTGAAAATAAAAATTTGTTGACTCAAAATTTATTTGAAACTATAGAAATAAATATTTTGTTTAATAAAGTGAATAATAATTTGCAGGAAAGAAATATTATTTAGAACGAGATTAATGTTTTTAGCTTAGATAAATATTTTGTTCAATAATTTTAATATTTATTTAAATGTGTACAAATAAATATTAAGTGCATTCAATGAATTTTCATTTTCAGTGTATCATTAAGAATTCGTGAACTAGAATAGAAGACTAATCGAATGACGAATAAAAATGTACGATTCTGATAAAAATCGATATTAATTTAACTTAATCCTCACTGGGTCTTGAATTAAGAAGATCAAGGCTATACAATTAAAATCAGGTAGCGAAATTCGAATTAGTTTCAAATTTTGATCTCACATCTGCAGAGAAGTAGCGAATTGAATATTTCGTTACACCGCTGTTGAATATAATGAGAAAACTGTACAATCGCGAGAGGGATGAGAGTGACAAAAGATGAACGGTTCCCGTGGAAAATTGGCGTCCACTGTCTACTTCTCGCGAGCATTCGCGACGATAATAACGTAATCCCCGTAAAATGAGCGAGAGGCAATGGGGTAGTCGGCGTGAAATCCTAATAAATGAACAGTCGGAGCTCTCCACAATGCCCATACCCTCCATTTATACATATATATATATATATATACACACACATACACACACATAATATATATTATATATATGTATACATACACAAAGAGCGTTCTTATCTGACGCGTGGGATCGCGACTGCGTTACGGGCGAAACGCAAAAACGCATATTTCGAGCTCGAAATGCGTGCCAGGGCGTAGATAGCGTGACACGTGCCCGAGTGCCGGGCACTTTTCACTCCCTCGGCGCATTATACCGGCGTCCCGATCGTTAATACGAACCGTCCGCAATCGTTCTCTCGGGTCACCGAGATCACGCCGTGATTAAACCCAACGCAAAGTTTCGAAATGAAAAATCGATCCTTCCGAGGAACGAATGAATTAATTCGAAAACACGAAAGTTTGTAAGACTGATAAAGGGCTTGTTTTTTTAATTTTACGTGAGATAAAAATAACTTTTTCTGAGTGATGGTTTAAAATTCGATTTTTCGAAAGAATTAATTAGCGACAGGCAGTATATAATTCATATCTCGGTATTAAACGTGGAGAAAGATATCAAAAAGGAAACAAAAAAGGAAAAAACGTTTTCATCGTGTAATACATATATTAAGGAATTCGAATTTTTTCGATCGTAAAGAGAATAAATATCGAAAGAGCGAATAATGGTAAAAATGATTTTTCTCTCCAATATAATTCACTGTGTAACTTGTTATTGAACAAACGTCACTTCTGGTTAAACTAACGAGGGCTATTAGCAACGATGGCTCGCGTTTACGAAAATCGATGATGTCGATCTTGGTAGGCGGGTAACAACGAACGGACGCGCTTAACGCGAGTTGCCACCGACAGAAGCAGCCGCGTTCACAAAGACCGTCAATTACACGTTCAGCGAGTCCGTCGTACTCACGCATCGCGAGTTGGCCAAGCTCGCTCGCGCGCAACCGGCCACCCCACCGGACCACCCGAATCCATAATCGGCTGCGAGAATAATCCGATTCCGCTATTTCTCTATCTCGAAATTATATTAGTTGGTAATTTCAATTGAGAAAATTAGTTATAATTTCATTAAGTTCAATGACGAAAAATTTGCTATCGAAACGACCAAATTAAATAATCAATTAACGACATTGAGAATAAAAATTTATTCAATTGATGATTCTATCATATCACTATAATTCATTCTAAATAATATTTTTTCATTCTGTAAGTACTGATTCATTTGATTCAACAAAATATTCATTTCCTTATTTTCAAACAAATATTAAGTAGCTTTCAAGAAGTTTATTGAGGACAAGAGATTCATAATCATTAGCTGTATTTATTGAGAATTTTTCTACGATTAGAAAAGAATTAGATTATTCGGGGACGTTTACTCTTCACAGGTGTATTTATTGAATAAAATTTTGTTGAATAATTTGTTCAAATAAATATCTGATTTATTAGATAACATAATTGTTCGAATTGCATGTACAAATTTTATTTCAACTAATATTCAATCATCTTAGACTATACTTCATTATATCGAATCAAATATTTCTATGTTTTCAAATAAATATCAAGCAGCTTCAACAATTTTTTTTCACAGTACACTGGAAACAGAAATTAGTTGAATGTACTTAATATTTATCTGCATACGTTCAAATAAATATCAAATAAATTTAACAAAATATTTGTTTGAATTAAAGATATTAGTTTTATTTTAAACAATATTTCTTAATTTCAAGTAATTGTTTATTTTATCGAACAAAATATTTTGTTCTATATTTTCAAACAAATATTTAGTACATTCAAATGATTTTCGTTTTCAGTGTATGATGTAGCTAATATCGTTCCTATTAACAAACCAATATATTTCCGCTGATTAAATTTTAGAGTAGGTACATCGAGTCGGATCGAATTCTCATCACGAGGATACACAAGCTGCGAGATGAAAAACGTGTTTTTCCGAACGTGATTTAATTAAACCGACGAAAATTTTGATATTCGGCGAGAAAGAGAGATAGCCGTTTATCGACGTAATTTCCGCATGCCGGGAGGTTAACGTCGCGAAAGACTCCGAAGCATTTGACGCTGAAACTGACGCGTACGAGTCTAGCCCAGAATTGACTACGAGCCTAACTCGATGCCGGATTAATTAATTCGAAATACCGTGAACCGGAAAGCCGAGATTAGTCGACGCGCCGCTCTCTCGCTCGCTCCCGTCCGATCCAAACGCGACTCGCTCGCCGTACGGACGATAGAGAGAGGCTAGAGAGGGTCGCGCGCGGCCTGCCCAACGTAAACCAATAGCCGTGCAGGATATTAAGCGGTTACAGTTCACCGCAGCGATCTCGTTCTATTTTAACGACTCGTACAGGTACACGCATAAACTGTGCCTATTTACGCGACGCTCGTTAGAAAAGTTTCGATATTTTTCCATCTCGATACCAAAGATATTATTTCTGGATATCGAATTTCCTTTTCGCCAATTTCACTCGAAATGGGAGTCTTAATCTGTAAACCCAGTCGACAAAAAAAAAAAAATAACGACATCGATACTCGATAAATTATATCGATCCTTCGTAATTTGTATGTGAAAATTTCCATCGGATAGATTTTCTCTAACACAAATATTTATCTGTAATCGTTTTATCTAATTTATTTGAAAAAAAGTGTCAAATGTCACTAGCACTCTAGTAATAAAGTGATAGGAAAAGCGTATAATACTAATTTCTCTCCAATATAAATGCAATGAAATCTGCAATAAATTTTTCTAAGCTATTTGAAAGAAATATTCTCCTCGATAAATTTCCCCTAATATAAATTCAATTAAATCCACAATAAATTATTCTAATCTGTATTCAAAAAATTTTCCAACCGTCATCGACGCTCAGTATAGTAACTAGCGCGATAATTTTTCTCCATTCAAACACGCTAACTAACGATTAGTATTCCACGAAAGAATCCGATTAGATATCCCTTTTTTCCTTAACGAAATCATTCACGGTTTTCGAACGAACGAAGAGATAAACGTTTTTGGGGATCGTGAAAGTCGTATCTTCTGGCTGAGATGATAAAAAAGCTAAAAAAAAAAAGAAGCGGCGAAGACGGAGTTCATCGAATGCATTTCGAGAGTAGCCCCGTGACGTTATATCGCGTCGACGAGAAACGGCTTTTTATCTTTGGAGCGCGAGCGCGTGCGCGCTGGACCCGCTGGACCGAACGTATCCGGCGCAGATAAGCCGCTTCCGATGCGCGTATTCTCGCCGCCCGGTTTATTCGCCGTCCAGGCGCAATTAGCCTCGTTAGCGAAACGACTCGCGCGAATTAAATCGTCCGTAAAGCGTGCCACGGCGATCGAAAAATCCGCGCCGTTTGTATCGACTATCGAGTTTCGTAACGAATTTACCGTATTACAGGATAAAATTGAAACCTCTCCCTCGAATTTTCTTCTCGAGGCTGAAAGATCCCGAGGAGGAAAAAGTTTCTCACGGAGCCGTGTAACGGTGAGTTAGCGGCGAGTTCTCGGTGACAATACCGTGACTTTATTACGCCGATATCGGTGTAAAATCGTCTTTCGATACAGGAAAGACGCTCGAGGAATCTCGCGAATCGAAACGGAATGCGAGGGAAAAACTGTCGCATCGAATTACCAATACGTGATGAATATACAGGGTGTCTCAAAATTGAAATTCCAAACGAGATTTTATACACCGAAAAAAATTTTAATTCGATAAAATGAATTATTGTAAAGTGATTAAATATTAATTGAAATAAAATTGGTATATCTGTTATTCAAACAATTATTTCATCTAGCAAATTAAATATTTATTTGAACGGATGCAAATAAATATTGACTATATTCAACAAAATTTGATTTACTGTGTAGGTAGATACATTGAAAAAAGTAAGAGCCAACTGAGTGGCATTCATTATGAACAACGTTACAACGTTGCATTTTGCAATAAAGTCAATTTTAGAGAATCAGCAATACCGGTTTTAATCATTTTATTAAATATTCTCAATGAATTGAAACATTCATAACGACTGCACAAAGTTGAATCTCATTTCTTGATAAAATCATACTGGGTTTTCGTTAGAATCTACAAATTTGAAATGTGTCAAAATAATGATACGATAATGTTGCATTTGATATAGATACAACAACAATAACTTTACAAAGTAGACTTACTTGTTGCAACTATTTAAATGATAGACTCGTGAACATTCATGACTCTACGTAAAAGTTATCAAAATGTATAAATTACTATTTTTTTCTGTTACTGTATTTTTGCATCAATATATGCGGTTCCATCCTAACCAAATTCCGATAAAATTCTTCGATGCAAATGAAATTTTTATACTCGACTCGGAACATCCTCAGAAGACAACAGCGATACGAGTTACACTTTTAAACGCACGCAGACTTCATCAACGGTCTAAAATAACGAGACTCGCACATACCGGTAGGATTCCCTTAATCCCGAAGTCGAGTATCGTCCCCCGTTCCCCGATAAGCCGTATCGCGCGTAACTCACGTCCGACTCACCGGCGCGGTCCAAGGTAAACGCGCTACACCCAAATTCTAATATATATGCGCGTATAATATAGGTATAATATATACATATATACGAAGCGGTGGTCGTGACGCAAGGTGCCACTCAAACCCGACCGCAGTAGCTGACTCCACGCAATTATAGACCCCTAATTACAGCCACCCCCTTGCCCCTCCCCTCCGCAGGGCATTTCGCTCAGCCGAACCCCACCCGCGTCTCTATCCCGGCTCGAGCCTCGCAGTCTCCGCGATCCACTTCGGTTAATTAATTCCTACCTCATTAACGGGCACACAATCGAGCCTCGCATTCTCTTCCGCTACCGGTGAGCGATTCCTACCCCTCCCCCTTCCCCGCACCCCCTCTCCCCTCCTATCGCTAGCACCGCTGTTGCATCGACATCGCACGCCTTACGCCTCGATCCCGTCGACCTACCCCTCTCCGTACACTCGGGGAACCAATATCATTAGCGACACACGGACCTACCAGGAATTAACATTTATTACTTTTTCCCGGCAAATCGATTTCCCTCGTTTCTCGTTTCGCGAGTGAATTACAGCGGATGAGCGTGTAGAGGAGTTCTTTTTTTCCGAGCTGTATTTAATAGACGACCGTGTCCGTTCGAAATCACATCTGCCGGAAGACAGGATTTAATAAAGCCCCCTGGTCAGAGAGAGAGAAAGAGAGAGAGAGAGAGAGAGAGAGAGAGAGACCGTTTCGTTAACGAGTCCCGAACGGAACAGCCGAAGCAGAAAGCACGGAGCATTTCGTGCTGTAATCGAGCCGACGTAGGTCGTTTCAGTCGGCATCGAATCGAATTGGGTCGAAATTGACTCGAATCGAATTAGCCGATGGCACAATGAGCGTGGTCCTTCAAATTGAGCATGGGCGCGTCTCTCCCAGCCAGCCAGTCTCTCTCTCTCTCTCTCTCCCTCGCTTTTTTGCGAGCTCCGTGCACATACACACACGCGCACACATACAAAAGAGATGGAAAGTCGAGCGAGTCCCGCAAAACTGTGGGAATCGGTGTTCCCACCCCGAGCGTCCTACGCTTTAATACGAGGGGTGACTCTTGCAAAACGCTCCTCGACGAGTTTTCTCCAAATGCGTTATTGGATCGAGAGCGTCCGTTCGGTCCCTCGAATCACGTCGTTTCATTATAATGTATTGTGTGTAGAAACTTTTCTAGATTTGTACTAATCTTGGTAATAATATATATTACTCAAAAAAATTAGAGTGACACTCGTCATTCTCAAACAGCTGTATTTTAATAAAAAATCATTGAATCGAATCAAGCAGATGATCAAATTGAAAAAAAAGATTCAAGTGTAAAAATGATCACTTAATCGATTGGATTCAATCGTTTTTAGCTGAGATACAGTTATTTGAAAATGATAATTATCGCCTTGATTCTTTTAAGGAGTGTAGATGAACTAGTTATACGGATAATATTTACTCAAAAACTGTAAATGACCTCATTTTTCATAAACGATAAGAGTTCTTCATTTTGCGTGGTATATTTCGCAATTTTAAAGAGCGCATGGAACATGAATTGTGATACGATAATATGATTTTATTACATTGTTCAATAGATATGAGAGCGATTTTAACGGCCTATTTATCACGATAAATAGGCCTTCTACTTTTGTAATTGATCAATATGTAAATTGATCGCGTATGAGGATTGCCGAGGTCGAATCAAAAAATCAAGTAAGTCAAAATGAAAAAAGTAAATTTTGATTTATATCGAATTTTTTATATTTTTTTCTTTTCTTTCTACTATTTGCGTTCACTTCTATTCTACTGGCTGTGTCTTAAAGAGTAGGAAGGCTCAATTATCAGTCGTCAAACTCAAATAAGTAAAAAACGAAAACAGAATGAGATTCGTTCTTGTTTTAACCGTTATTTTGACGGTAATGTTTCTGATCGAGGCTGAAGCTCGTATACCGATATTTACGTCTTCGGTATCCTCCTCGAAGAAAGCGGATGACCCTAGAACTATCATCATTACTGCACCAAAACGTGGCGAGAAACCCTGCCCTGAAGGTGAAAAGAGGGACAAGAAACGCAAGTGCAGAATAATAATACCAAGTCCATAATCTTCTAACCGCTAATAAGTAAATAATGCGAGATTGAAAAGCGAATTTTTTTTCATTCCCTGCTCTTCGCGTCTTTTTTTCTTTGCTTTCGCTATAAAAATATTAATTTCGTTATTTGCATTTTGTTAAAAAAAATATACCAGACTCGGTCAATAGGGTAAATGTCCCAATTGCTGCGGGTGTAGGTATTACTGCGGATTTTTC